>QQSS02032777.1:0-18891 GCA_003687565.2 Craspedacusta sowerbii | reverse complement strand
TTTAATTTATTAAGCAGGCTCTCTAGGTATATGGTCGTTGAATTGCACTAATAATTCATGACTTTTGCAATCTGGAGCACAGAGAAAATCTCTGCTGCGCCTGAGGTCCGCCTCATTGTTGTAGCGGTCCTGTTCTGCCGCAGACCTTGACAGCCTCTAAGTTAACGAAGTGCCTGATTTCTATGATGTGTTTTATTGGTAAGTGTTAGTGCTAGTAATCGTTTGCGACTGAAGAAGTTGGTGTTCACTTGGAGTTGCGTTTCCATCTGATTGGCCACGTTTGTCTAGTCTCGCTTGCGGTGCGAGTGTTTAGATGAAATTTTTTTCTGGAAATGTTTTGAAATTTGCTTAAGCTGAGAAGCTCATCACGAGTGGTGGTAAGGGTACTTGGATTGGTTGATTAAGTGGTCTTTTTTTTATAACGGTTTCAATCTGTTTGTTCTCAAATCCCTCATTCTTATTTGGCTCTACCTCTCATTTTTTATTACGTATGCGTGGAAAAAGTCGGTAGTTTGTGGAGTGCGTTATATTTCTGGATAGTGTGTCATATGTGTGGAGTGCGTTACATGCGTGGAGTGCATTTTATGATGGAGCGCGTTGTGCGAAGAGCATATGTGTGTGCAGAGAGCGCTGTATTTGTTGAGGGGTTGTACGCCTTGGGATTGGGTTATATATGTGTTTATAATTTTGCAATCGAAAGAGTTATGTGGATTATTGCTTGATAATGAATTGATGTCAGTGACTTCCTTTTATCGATCTCAGCTTGTGCATTGTTTGAACTGGCAGCCCCAACCTGTTGGTCAAGCGCTCAATAAATTGACGAGGACGTTAAATTTATGACAAAGTAATTTCTTTTTGCTACGTGTACTGTGGCAAATTGTTGACTTGTTGTTCGCTCAATTTCGCTTCAGACTTTCAAGGAGCTCGGTCTTCGTTCTCCTATCAGGCTTGCCAGGTAATTCTTTGCTTCTGTTGTTGTTGTTTTATTTTTATTCCCACTGCCGCAATTGGGTTTCTGCTCTCGTTTCAACTTGTTTTCTAGTTCTCGAAGTGACTCTCCCACGCACTCGTGAGGGCCCGTCTACCTGTTGCAATGTCTCTTCGTCCGGTGTAACAGGGAATGACAAACAACAAGGGTCTTGCGCTTGAGCGTTTTTTTTTTTTTTTTTTTTTTTTTTTTTTTTTTGGTTGAGGGATAGTACCTCCCTAAAATCTTGCAGTTTATGAGTTCTCTGTGCATGCTGGGTGTGGCATATTTCCTGCCTTCGATTTAGAATGGGACAGACGCTGGAGACATCCACGTGAATATGTCCACGACGCGGGTACGTGCTGTTTATGTTGTTTATATATTTGCTTATATGAATGTGTTTCGTTTCAAATTTGTTTCAATGTGTTTTGTTTTCAAATTTGTTCTAACGCTCATGCCCGGTGATCTATTTTGCCGATTTCGCTGATTCTCAGATCCACTTAAAGAACTGTACAGAAAATAAGCTTCATTCAGTCCAGTTCGTGTTTTATAGATGACCGCCCGTGCGTTTGCCGAGTGGAATGCTTTCTGTTTCTTGCTTCTAGTGGAATGTCCTTCCCATAATCTTGGTCGGATTTCTTCTCAAGGGCCCTCAAACTAGACCCGTATATATTAACCTTCGTGCACCGACCTCAAGTTTAGCAGTTCTTGCAGACTGTTTTTCTTGAGCATAGTTTGGAATGATTAATTTATGATCTAGTCCCTTTTCTGAAAGCTGATGCGTAGCGCTGTAATTAGTAGTACAGCTGCTTGAACGTGTCATTAGAGCACTCCTTAACTATTCTCCCGAAGTAGCTTTTTTGATTTTTCAATTTTTCAAACTCAAAAATCTCATAAAACCTTGATTCGCCCTTTCTTTGGCGAATTTAGCCATTTAACTGTAGTCTCAAACGGTCGTCTTGAATGCAGCAGGTATTTTTCTGTCAAACTAATGTCTTACATCCTCGCCCGTCATTTTCGCTTTCCTGTCTTTACTGCCCTAAGTGTTTTTGACCTGGCCTCGTCGCAACTGTACGCTAGCTTTTATGGACTCGCAAAATAAAAAGTTTAAGTGGGCAAACTTTAGGAAGTGTTATCGTGGCCATGCCTGCTTGTGTAGAAATGCATAAGCAAGTGTGTGTGTGGACAAGCATAAGCAAATCTGTAAGTGGATATGCATAAGCAAGTGTTTGAGTTGATTCAAAAAAGTACGTGTGTGTGTGGAAAGGCATAAGAAAGAGTTCGAATGGGCGTACATAAGCAAATATGTGAGTGGATATACATAAGCAAGTGTTCGAGTAGATTCGAAAGAGCACGTGTTTGAGTGGAGTGCATGACAAAGTGTTTGAGTGGATCTATATAAGCAAGTGTTTGAGTGGATCTACATAAGCAAGTGTTTGAGTGGATCTACATAAGCAAGTGTTTGAGTGGATCTACATAAGCAAGTGTTTGAGTTGATATACATTGGCAAGTGTTTGGGTAGATATACATGACCAAGGGCTTAGGGTGGTGCTAAGTTTTAAGCTTAAACATTCAGCAAAACAGCAGTGATTTGCAGTTAGCGACTATCGGTATGGGAGCATAGAAGACGACTGAAAGCGTTTTTTTTTAACAAGTGAATTAGTTAGGAAATCCGAAATAGGGGATTTTGTTCGAAGCATGTTTATGACCCTCTCAAGAAACTGCGCTCCGCCGTTTTTGAGCCCGTTTTGGAGTTTGTGAGTTATGGCGTATGTTCTGGTTTTACCTGAGTCGGTATTCTTTTTTTTTTTTTTGCTTCCATAAATATAGTAAAATGTTTTGTAAACACCGTACATAAAACTGCATATACTTATTTGAGTTTCATCACGAACCGTGAGAAATACCTGCTTGGATGCTGTAGCATGCTTTTTATGCGATCCCTAATCGGTGTAAACGGCACAAAAAGGATCACTAGTAGACGGGCGCAAGTTAAAACTTGACGAGCAAGCGTTACTTGAGGAGCACTGCGTCCTGTTAACGTCTGGGATTTCATCAGCAGTTTTGCTCGAAGGAGGAACATTCGTTACTTCAAGCAGATGTGGCCATACGGTGGGTTTTCAAGCAAAGGCTATTGGTGAGGCACGAAGTTTTAAATGGAATCGAACATTGCCTTTCTACTTGCCAGCGGTAGTAGCTTATGCGTAGCAACTTAGTATAGTGAGGACTACAAAATAGCGCTATTTTTTTCTAACTAGTAGCCGATTCTGATCGTTAGTTTCTAACTAATTTTCCGTTCTAAGGGCCTTCTGTATTCCTTAAATGCGCCCATCGCTAGCATGAGGCCATCCCTAGTATGCGACCGTATGCTCCATTCCTGAAGTTTCCTATGCTGTAGCTGCAAGGAAAATCTGGGCGCGTATTGTGACGACAGGACCTGGCTTATTTAAATGCCTTCTCGTGACGTTGACCGACTCTTGCCTTTCGGCTGCTCTTGATTCTTACGAGTCTTAAGAGTTCACCGCTCAACAGTGCGGTGCTTACTAATATGTAAACTTGTGCTCATTGTGCTCGGTTCTGGCCTGGTGATCTGGCAAACTGGATGCCTTCGCCCCGGGCGATGCTGCCCACTTATCCTTGTGTGGACGTGTAGATAACGTTGCCCTTTGTGATTCAGAACTCAGGGCTGCGCGAGGTTGAGAAGTGGTTGAAAGAGGCATTTTTTTCTTAGTGTTTGTTCGTTCGGTTAAGCTTTGCATCGGAGTTGCGGGGAGGGGATTTTATTATTTGTGTCCAATGGTCCGGCTTGTCAACGTTGGAGCTTGAAGCTAATCTGGTTATGTTTAGTTCAGCATGCGTTTCTTTCAACATGTTGATAGGATTTACAAAGTAGCAGCAAATCACTTCGCTGCTGTTATACAGGGAACATGGCAGGAGTATGTCTTGTTTGTTTTCGCAGCGGCGTTTTTGGTGGGCCAAGCTGACGTGTGGTAGACTATTTGTGGACCTCGTGTGGATTTCCTCACCATGTTGATCGCGTTCTTGGCCGGGCTACTTCTGAATTAGTTGATAATAAACGGCTTGAAGATTGCGCGTACAGATTAGGCGATTTGGTTACCATCTTAGCGGGTGCTAGTTGTTTTACCTGCAACAGAAACGCAAGAGTGCTGTTTTTTTCATTTTTTTACGAAACATTGTTTTGTTTTCGGTGATCTTGCGCAGTGCTTTGTAACATGGAGACGTTTAAACAGGGTTTGTAAGGATATATCAGTATATCAGTGTAGTTGATATAAAATAGACAAGGCTTGGTTGTGGCAATGAGAGTGAATTCTGCGGTCGCCCAGCCTAGCTGGCTGAAGTATGAATCTCCGTTCGTCAAACAGGTGGGTGCTTTGGTCTGTACGGTTACGATAACCTGCCCAAGCTTTCTGGCTTACTTTTGCTGGGTGGGTTGGCCTTTTCCTTTTAGCTTTGTGTATCTCGTTAATCATCCTTATTTTAAGGAAAAAACTCTCCCATCTTTCATGGCGTTCGATCGTGTCCCTTCAAGACCACACGTCGTTACCGTATTAACACGACGGGTAGCCGCGTAGTATTCGGAACTACTTGAAGACAACGAAGCAGTAATTGCTTTTCGCGGCCTCTTTAGTGGCTTATGGCTTGATAAGTGCGTTTCCTCCTTTAACAAAGCCTTTCTCCTCTAAACGCGTCTTCCTGGTCTGTCTTTTCGGTGACCTTGCGGCGGACAATTAAGCTGTTAATTTTTGCGTGAAGCGTTTGGAGCCCGGCGGCTAGGTCAGGTCCTTGTTTTCACCGAACCAGGCTTGGTCTGGTCCCGAGCCAAACTGCCGTGGAACCCTGCGTAGTCTCGGTTCCCGTACTGTTTTGCCGTTTGACTGATGTGATGGCATTCACTAGAAGATTCGCCTGCAAAAGCGTTTCTCGTGCACTGCGCGGCCATCTTAGAGCTCCGTCTCTCCCATTGGCGTGGACGTTTGTGCTGAAGGTCTCTCATCTGCTATGTGTTAACCAATACTTACCCGTTTTGCGTTTGTTCTATACGCCATGCTCTTATTAGTGTTAATTCGTTTAAATGCTGACTCGATTTCAAGTTCCCATGACGTGATTGTTGCATGGCGTATTCATCGTTGCAGTTCATCGTTTTCCGAACTTTTCTTTGAGGTCAGATGTTTGGAACCTTTCTGCTATTTATTTATTTATTTTATTTATTTATTTATTTATTTGTTTATTTATTTTGCTTATGCGCATATGTTATATTTCGGATTCATCTTGCAGCCTCGGCAGAACTCGCAGCCTGAGGGTCCTGGCGAGGACCTGTTCGACTTGATCGCCCGAATTCAGACGTCGCGTATGAACGACCAGCGGTACGAGCTCCCGTCGAGAAAGGTGCAAAAGTCGCAGGCCGTTCGCAAAGCCAAGGAGACCAGGCCGAAAAGCGGCCCTCTCTTAAAACCCGAGGGCCCGAACTTCCAAGTGCCTAGCAAAAGCACTGAAAATCTCATCGAGATGCTGGCTAAAGCGCAAGGAAATCGAATGGAAGAGCAGCGGTGTTCGTTACCTGAGCTGCCTGGTCTCAGTGCCGAAGGTGCGTTTGTAAATAAAGCTAGCCTGCAACGGCTGCTTCCTCGGTACTTCATCGATGCAACTAAAACGTTGTATTCCCGGTCGTATACTGGCTGGTGACCAAGGGTACTGATGCATGTGGTTTTGTCTTGGCTTCCATTCACTTGAAAGGAAAAACGCACAAAAACACATTTAATGGCTCTTGCTTGTGCTGAAAGGCGCTCGTCGCCTGTGATTTGTGTTGTCTGGTTTGCGAACAAGAGGTGACTCATAATTTACGTCTCCTTGCATTTTCGCGACCTGACGATATCTTCGAAGATTGGGTTGGCTGCATCTTGTTTTGTAACAGAAAGCGCTACTTCTCTACCGCGTGCTTTTTCACCTGGAAATTTTGGTTTCTAAGCTTCACTAATCGCTTGCCAGGACATGCGCTTTTACTTTTACCGTCCAAGTGCGCGAAATAGCCATGTAGCTTCTGGCCAATGGCGTTAATTCTTAAGTACATCGTCAAGTATTTATATGAGCGCGTTTTAATTTCTTGAGCAAGACTGCCGATTTTGCTGCGTTCCTGACAGACTTAGACACATTTTTAATATTCAGAAGGCCTTAATAGCTGCAGGAGAGGGTATAAATTTCCTAAGATTTCTTGCTTCTGGCCTAGAGATGTTTACGGCTCATGTTCCGGAACTTCTAAGTTTTTCATCATACTATTTGTTAAGATTGCAAACGCCCACAGGGTTTCAGGATAACTCCGTTGACCTTCGTTGTTGGCGAGCGTCTCAGTTCTGATTTCAGCAGCTCCACTTCTTTATGACTCCTCCCCTTGTTCGGACAATATTGCAGGCTATGGCCCGACCGCATGACGGGCAATTCAAATATTTTATTGTCAGATGACGACGATGTATCTAGCATTTAATTCTTTTCCTCCGTCCCCGACATATGCATCTCTTCTCTCGCTTCATTATAAGCGGGAGAGTGCCGTTAGGTTAAGCGAGGAGTTCCTAAAATGTTTGCTTCCAGGTGTCAGGTCTTTTTTAATGACAAGTTGCCATGCTGACTTTTTTTTAGTTCGTGAGCGTCTCATCGGCAAGAATGCCCAGCACGTGCCTGATGACTCGTTCCTTGACATGCTCATGCGCTGTCAGGTAAGACCATGTCACCTTCATCTGTGTCATGTGCACCGTCTTTCGTTCTGCATGGCACGCAGTCTTTCCTTTTCAGTACGCAACTGGCCAATCTAGAACGCAACGCAAGCGTGGTCATAATGGTCTATAATGTATAATTGCATCCTTTCTGTGGAAATCTCTCCTTGCAAAGTGACGTACTCGAAGATGGGTGGAATCCTTCCCGCTGCACCTTTCCTTATCCACATCATTCCTAAGTGACGGTCTTTGCTTGCATTCTAGTTTGTAAGCAATTCTCAGTTGGCTGAAAGCTGTTCATTTTCGTTGTGTGGTCGATAGTTTTTAATCGCCATTTTTTCCTTAAGGCTGCCCGCATCAATGATCAGCGCTGCGAGTTTCCATCGATCCCGCGTGGTCCAACTGTTCCTGACGAAGACTTCTTCAACCTCATCGTTCGCCTGCAGTCGAACAGACTGGATGCGCAGCGCGTGAGCTTTGAGGAGACACGCAAGCATAGTATATGAAGGCCTAGTTTAATCTAGTGGTAAGTAGAGAACATCCAGTTCTTGTCGCCTCTGAATTTCATCATGGGCATGCTGCACCAGCAGCATATTTATGCACTCTCGTTGAGTCTATCAAACCAAGCGGTGTGAGGATTTCCAAGTTATTGCCGACTTCGCAAAAAGTGCTTTATAAGTTCTAGCTGTGTAGCCTACCCCTCACTTAAGTTGAAGCAGTTTTAAACAATGGGCGTAGTTTACATTACTGTTGTTTACTGTCGCGTATCAAGTCTTCTCTTAACGTAAAGCTTAGCTCGACAGCCCATAAATCTCCTCGTCGTACAACCATTTACTTTTAATCATCACAACATAAACGGCACGTAAGTTCGATCTTTTTGAAAATTATGTTGGGTATTCATATTTGATTTACTTGGCCGACCTACTGAAGAAAGCGATTGCTTCAAACAGTTGTTCGGGCCGAAGCGGATATGCAGACGACCAATTTAAAGTCCATTCCTCTCATTAAAAGGGATGTCCTTCCTCGCAGTCACTTGATTTCTGATTCTTGGCCTGCGAAGGAATAGTGATTCCGGCCATAATATTTATCCTAGTCTTCGTTAAAATGTTTCCTTATAAAATCTAAAAGCGGGTGGCTTTGGCCGTATCCTGGATGCGCCAGGTATGTCTTATAAAGACCTTTCGCGAAAACTCACGTCAACAGTTGTAAGCTTAAGTTTAATTTGGTTGCATTCTTTTGTTTATATTTAGGGTATCCTGATACGCAGAGATGGCTGCTAAATTTGTGGCTAGCGATGCCAGCGTTTTGCTCAAGAGCTCGCACGTATTTGTAACTCCGGCATTGTGATATCGCTAGTTACAAGGAAGCACTGTTTGAGCGATTCCGCAACATTATCTAGATAGGATGTATCAACGTCTGTGCCACATGTAAGCAGTCTGTTTCGGATTGCGGTATTGTGGACACTTTTATTTGCACCTCCTGTTGCGAACTTTATTTGGGTGGTTCCTTTTTTTTGGAGTTAGATTTCCTGAATCTTTTATTAGTATACTCTGTGCGGGTGGGGTTGCACTTTTCAAGGAAGTTAAATTTTCGTAGCTTGGCATGCCCTGATGTTTTGTTGAACTGTTCGGTTCGAGGGCATCTGCATCTTGTGGCGAGAGCGCTTGTATGACCGTAGAAATTTGGATGCATACTGTTTGATAGCATTTTTTAATGCTGGCAATTGGCATTAGTTGCTGGCGATAAGAACTTGCTCTTTTGTCGCACCGGGACCGACTCTTTGGCAGCCATTCCTCCCCCGTCCCGTTGCTGAAACGGCTTTAAGGGGCCTTCCCGCCCCACCTCTGCCCCCTTTAGTTTTTTATGGTTGAGACGGTTAATTATGATTTATGATTTTTGTATGTACATTAAAGCATTTTTGTTTTTTTACGATTTAAAGTAACCCATTAGATCCTAATCAGCGATTCGGTGTTGTCCCGATTTTTTTTTCTCACTTGCTTGCCTGTTGTTCAGTGGGTCTCTTGTGTGTTTTGTCTTGGAATTATCCTGTGCATTTGTCAATAACAACATTTTTTGCGTAGACGAACTACTCGCCAGTGTAAGCGAATGTTTCTGATTTGCTTACGCGTTTTTTATCTTGTGGAGTAAGCCAGGGGAATTTTATTTTCCTTGCGTATTCTATATATCTGGCTCGCTCTCGAGGTTTATTAGCCAGCTCACTGCTACCGGTAGAGCCGCGAAATTGAGCCGCAACGTGCTTGGTATGAAGGAAGTTCAGTTAAATTTCACCCGTAACCCGCCCTTCCGCTAAGCTGACTGCTCACTTTATCAATAGGAGGTACAGTCGTAAGCGAAGAGTTTTTTGTAAGGCTAGGTTCAGCGCCACATCTTATGGCCTTGCGATCCTGGTCAGAGACGGTTTTTCTTATACTGCCTTTCTGTACGTTGTCGTCCTCTGCGACATTGGATTATTTTCGTTGGTACGATCTCCTGTTGCTTGGATTACTACCGTGCTACGTGCTATTGTCAGACAATTGCTTATCGATCTTAGCGGTCACTTGTTAATCTTTTTAAAATATTTTAATCAACGTTTAGCGTTTGCAGGCGTTATTCTTAATTAGCTATCCATGCTTCCTGTTAGACTTCACTGAGCTGGCGGTTATATGTTTAATGTTATTCAGTTTTGGTTTGGAAGTTTACGTTTTCGCAGGTTTGAGATTTGATTTTTCGAGTACTTTTGTTTGTATCGTTCGTGTATCGTTTGAACACAAGTAATCAGTGCAACTTGTATTAGGCATGCAAATGGAGTTTTAAATGGGCTTTTGCCTCGTTGCTTCGTTTTTATGCGGATGGGAAAAGATCTTACGTCGTCGTGTTTTCCTTCAACCTGAACTCTAGAAGGCTTGACGAGTAGATCATTTTTCTTGCCTCCTTTTCTTATTATAAGTGATAACTAGCGATAGTGATAATTATCAAGTCCGCTGTAGGGTATGAATTTTGAAAATCCTTCGTACGCTGCATGCGGTCATTTCAGAACTTTAGCGTGGAAACAGTAACCTGCACTCGCAATGCATAGAAAACTTTGGCAGCAGTAGGTTGCACGTTGGGTGACGCTGCTTGTTCAAAAATGTAATCCTATCATTGCACGCAAGCACAGAAGCATGTTTTCCTCACTTGAAGGTTGGTGTGGTCAAAGAGCACAGCATCCCGAATATTGGTGGCTGTTGATGCCCCTGCTATTCAAAGAACTCTTCAATATTAACCGAATATAGCAGTGCTCTCGTGTGAAACCAGTAGAACTATTTGCTGTTGGGTGGTCTGTGCTACACTAAATTAAATGCAGATTATGTAATATGCCTCTGAACTTGTTATTTAGCAAGTCATAATGTCGTACGGTTCTCACTAGTTCACTCAGCTCTCGTAGTCTAGTGGTAAGTGCTCTGCCTACCACTTTGGCGACCCGGGTTCGGTTCCCTTGCAAGTCAATGATGAGCCTCAAATAGGGCGAAACGAGACTGGCGTTGGGGTAATGGAGGAACTGGTGAATTTCTTATTGGCCGATTTCAAAATATGTGTGCTCGTGTGATATGAGCCTCACTGTGCGGTATTCGGTGCTGTAGGCCACACCATGCGTATAGTTCCTTGCAGAAAGTTAGGGTGATTCTGGCACCATGGCGCTCTTTATACTTCATGCTGATATATATTTGAGGATGGAGATGACCACTAGCCTCAACGTCTACTTCTATTGGTTGACTGTTGAAGAAGAAAATGGGGCAGCTTTTAAACGTTAGGCTGGCTGCGACAGCTTTTTAAAGGAATGTCTTGGTTTGTTTCATGATTATTCATGAGTGTAGGTTGTTGTTGATGTAGCTTAGGGAAGGTCTTGATTTGTTTCATGATAATTCATGAGTGTTGGTGGTAGTGATGTTGATGTATACGTCAGGCATGTTTCCTACATTCCTGGAAATGCACTGGCAGTGACAAGTCAAGAAATAGCGTTATTTTCCGTGCTAGATTCAACCCATGCAATATGTTCTTGAATTCTGCATAAGCAACAAATTGGCGTGAGATTTAGCAAGTCCCAGCATACCAGCTTTACGAGTACTCTCATGTGGATCGTTTATGAACTCAGCCTCTCGAATGACTGTTTTGAGCGAGATTGAGGTGGGTCTTCTTAAACTTATCAAGCTTCGACTAGTTTTTTTTCTGAGCCTTTGTTTTTATCAACAAAATTTGAAACATTAAGGAGATGCGGGAAGCTTGTATCCACGAATTTCTGAAATAGTTGACTGGTCCTATCCTGCTCGATAAAAAGCATCAAAGTATTGAACGCCTATACCAATAACCAAGCTTTAGTGAGCGAGCAAAATGAACGCTAAAATCTTCAGAATGTTTTAGTATTGGATGGTGCAAACATGTAACACACGCAATTTCGCTACTCTTTTTGTTGAAACAATTTTTTAAATGATGCAAAACGCCAGAAAAAATAAACGATCTGCTCTTGAACGGCGTTGCCTTGAAGAGACATGATCATAAGCACATCTATGTCGACTCATGATCAACCGTGCCCAACCGATTAATCCAAACATATTTAGCGTGGACGTGGGACCTGTTTGGTAAGGACTGACCGTGAAGTAATGGTTTAGTTTTATTTAAAGAGACTGTCCGCAACAACAGAGAAATGCAGCTCTCCCCTCAATCCCCATAGTGATTACAATTCAGCAAAGACGAACAAGAAAAGGCTGTCGCGCTTCTATGAAGTATACAAACCTTCGACTAGACTGCAAGACGATCAACAAAAAACACAACTCAACAAGCAAGTATTGAATACAAACAAGCGACATTTCCTACATCCGCACCAAATAAGCCAAGAGACTTCCTGAATATTCGTACCATTTCTTAGATAAGGACGCAATACAAGGGAGATCGTGCTAAGCCTACTTAAAACTCGCTAAAACATGTACTCACTTCCTCTTCGTTTCCTCGTCTCTGTATGTCTGTGTGCCTGTCTATTAATATATCTTTCCGTACATCTGTCTGTCTGTCTGTCTGTCTGTCAGTCTGTCTTGCTATCTATACGTATTTCTGTCATACATAAACCACTATTTCACTAACATAACACATATCAAGCGCAGTTTAAACTCCACTAACATATCGTAGACAAATTACAGTACCATATGCGCACGTACCACATAACCAAGTTCGGAATCGGGCACAGAGCTTTCCTGAGCAAACAGCGTAAGCAAAAACTCATCTCAAAAGTCTCAGCGTTTCTTGCTTCGTAGTTTAGGTAATAGTTCCATTCTAGTTCCACCAGCACAACGAAGCTTTATCACATAGAACTGGTGCGGTTTTCACAAGCGATACCATTACAAGTATCGGTTTCTTATCAAAGTCCAAACTAACGCTGCTTGAGGTGCAGGTTGCACCTAAGCTATGTTATGAGAGTTCTCAGAGGAAAGATTCTGGAAAGTTTCCGATAAAGCAAGTTTTGGCACAGCGGTACCACAGGCTTACAAGACGTAGACTCGATGTCAGCAATATCGCCAAGATCTGATCGTCCGGTCGAAGTGTACGGTATGCTAATCTTTGGCAAAGCAATGACCAAGCAAATGAGAAAAATTCCAACCCCCTAAATTGCGCAGCTCATTAAACCAGAGGAGCTCAAGCGTTAGGTTACTTATCCTCGTCATCGTCTTCAGCGATCGGTGACCCAAGATCCTCTTGCGCTCGCAGCCTACTCAAGACGTAACTAAGGTCATCAGTCCTATTCCTAGGCGACGACATCCTTCCAGCGCTACCACCAGAAGCAAAAAGCTCTTGCAAAAATCTCGAGCCCTTCTTGTTGCGTAGCTTAGGCAATACTTCCAATCTAGTGTCAGCGTTCCGATGAAAACCGGACATGCACAGCGAGAAATTATTAAATGACAGCGGCACGGTTCCCAAAGTACCATCAAATCGATTCTTTACCACCTGGAAATAACGAAGAAATCGCATTAAATCGCTAATTACAATCACAATGCCGGTAGGGTCAGCACTGCACGAACGCATAACCTCACAACCTTATCCACAGCTAACATCAATAAAACAAGAAAATGTCGGAAAGCCTGTACTAGAATATAGGCAAGACCGGAAACTCCGCACCTGGTTTTTTAACAAAATAAAGGCAGACTTACCTGTAGCGACTTTTCGTCTTCCCCAACGAACGGGTTTTGCGGGCTCGTCTGCAGAATTAGTATGTTATCAGCTTCCTGACTCGCCTTCGCTGTTCCATAGATAGATGCCGTTTGGAGATCACTTCCAGCATTTTCCTGGACAACACGACACAGAAAACCGCAATCAAGCAACATTCCACCATTAAAAGCGCGCAAGAAGCATTCGTAGCAACAACAAAAAAATCATTCAGGAGCCAAAAGCATAAAATTCAGCATCAGGTTCTTCGCAATGCTAATAATAATAATAATAACAATAAAAATAATAACAAAAATAAGTAAATAAATAAATAAAAAACCTCAACATCAGGCTGAAGGTTATTATTATGAATTATGATGATGATCCTACTGTTCCCAACACCTTTCCAGTAAAAACACATCCTAATGAAATTTGAGCGGGTAAAAAAAAATAATACGTAGAAGTAGCTCAAGTGCTTGAAAGTTTGGAATTTTTTAACATAAAATTCGACAAAAGCTATTTTAAAATTGCCATTTTTTCCATTGTTTATCTCACAGTATTTAATTGATTAAGACAACCTGTTTAATCGTTAACAGATGATATGAATTATAATTATTAAAGCATGTTATAATAATTATTAATGCATGAGCAGTTATATGCCTCGGCTCTGTTGTCTTCCCTGAAGTTTTCTTTTGGCTGTGTAGGTAGAATTGAAGACTTTCATCCACAACTTTGAAACTGGCGGATTCTTCGAGAGGGGTAAGTCAAGCAAATTCTTGGATAAGCGCGACTAATCGCTCTGAATGACCACTTAACACATTTAACGGTTTCGTTATTTCCTTTGCGCGTTCACGTGACCATACAGCGTTAGGTAGTTTGACAGATTAAGCTTTTGTAATTGATTGATAGATTGTCGAATATGCCAGTAATAATTTCATAAATATCAGGTCAGTTTTGGACTTCTTGCAGCTTGTGAGGTTGAAATCCATCGATTCAAGTAGACATGAACCACAACACGTATACGTCGAGACATCCGTCTTCTTCTGAACATCCATATCTTCCGACATCCAAAGCGCACTATGCATAGGCCCATGGCTTAGGAATCAACGATTCTTTCAGGAATTGCACAAGGAAAGGTAAAAAAAAAAAAGATTCTTACAACAAAATATAATTGTGCACATGTAAATCTCCAACAAATTTCTCATATCCAGAATGATTCTCCAACATCCTCAACTAGTTCAACCACATCCACCTCCATTCCAATCAAATATCTCGCCGTGTAATGACAAAAACTTGTTCTTGAAATGGCTTTAGGAGCATACGCTTTGGAGCAAATTTAGACCTTATACATACTTGCAACACGGCACCAATGACGAGTTCGGTGTCATGTCGGCGTAGAAAAAAAAAAAGAAAATTCTTGCCGGCTAAGATTGCTGCAGAAGAACATAAGTACCAACAAGTTGAGAGCTGATAGGTTACATATTGGTCGGATGTTATTGCCATGCTATCAACTTCGAAAAAATCCTGCATTTTTAAAACTTGCTGATTTCTGAAGTCATCCTTTGGCGACCAGCTGAATCTGGAGTTGGTCATATTTTGGCCCAGACTTTAGAATGTTTCAGCAACAATAAATGCAGGTTTGCGGCGAGCGAACTGGTTTTGACTAGGCCAGCTACCAGACCAAGTGTGGCATCCCAGTGTGTATCTCTCTTTCTTTTTGCTAGAGTGCAAATGTTACGGCTTCACGTACTACCGTGGCCTACTCATCTTTAGTCTCACATTTACGAATCTTCCTCAGAAGATAGAGTACGTTTCCTTGCAGTCACGATGGCGAACAGATCCTTTATCCGTCTGACGGCTAAAATCACTTCCTCATTCTTTCAGCTGCTCTTTTCATCTTTCTAGATCTGGCCAGCACAAGCAAGAAGTCTTTCCCTTCACGAGTGGTAATCATAGTCCTTGCATTATCACGGGTCATATCAAATAGATCATCCAACCTGTGGATAACAGCATTCTGTTTCGTTTGCTGATTTGAAGATTCTCTTTCTTATTTATTTATTTTTTAATTTAGCAAACGCTATTTTGAAACGACTGTTTTAATTTTTTTTTATGTTCTCTCGTTTGAATTCGAGCTTTCTGCCTGAAAGGAGCAATCTTATTAACTTTAGCATGCGATGGTTGTCGCACAGTTTCGTTGATGTCCATGCAGTGATGCAAAAACAAGACAAAGGCAACGATGGAAGCTTAAATCCTGCAAGATCGCTCACATAATCTCCAGCAGACGTTACATTGCCATCATCCAGCATCAGTAACCTCGACCATCGGCTAAAACGTGGCCGACCAGGAGCGAAAGCTCTGGGAATACGCGTAAGCGTCGAAACTCGATGCAATCGTGTGGACCTGCGTTCATGTTTCCCCTACTACTAGTCAAGGGCTGAGCTAATCCGAAGGCTTTCGTCTACCATTCCCTCTTCCAACATACTCAGCAACGATCGATGCAGGCTCGTGCCTACCATTTTGCTACTGCTTCTCGACGTTCCCAGATGCACGACCGCAAGAGCGAATAGGACCCGCCATTACCTCATTTCATCTTCGTGAAGATATGGATTTGAGGAAGATTTTAGCATATCTGCACGGCATTCTTGGGGATCGGCGGCAGGCAGACTTTCAAAACATCCCAGAAAGCACGCGCAGATGGGTTCCACGACCGTCAGCTGGCGAACAAAATCCTTCAGTTCTTTCACAGACGGCAACCATACTTAAATTATTGCCTCTATCAGCACTTCTACCACATTTCTTCGTAAAGACCTTCTTACAACCCGAGATTATAGTTCTGTGACAAACTTTTCCCAATTTTTCTTTAACTGAAATCCCACTCACATTCCAACTTCATAGGTTGTAAATTCAATTAGCATTTCTTGCATTCTTTTCGCTGATTCGTAAATATTCTCATTCCAAGGTCATTGCCCTACCCCTGCAAGTATCTCTTGCATTATTTTCTTAATGTACGACCTGCTCAGATTGCAAATTCATCCCTAGCACATTCTTTAGGTACATTTTCGATGTCTTAGGCACGTCCTGCCTTCTTTTTCTTGCTTCATGACCTGTTCAGTTTAAAGACTTGAAATTAAATAAACCAAATCAGGGCCAAATGAAACTAAATCAAAGCTTTGCTGTTGTTTTTTTTTTTTTCAGCTAGATTAACACTAAAAATACTCACGTAAGTCTTTTTAACTGTGACAGAGCGGAGTTGACCATGGAAACACTAGGCTACCTCATAAGTCGTACGAGGTTGTACACCCGCATGAAAAATCACAGGATACAAGGAACAAAAAGTCCGATACGAACCTTCCTCGGATGAATTACAATAGTTATGTGGATGTTGTTATCATAGGCGCACTTCCGAAAGGCAGAGATCGCCGCATTCATTGCCGTGAATCGATCATCGCGACTATAGAAATAGTTAAAACAAAATACACATTATCGCGAGATAACACGTTTTCGACAAATACGAGCCATCCTGGCAATGACTTTCGGCTGATATTAGGACAATGCTGCATGACAGAAAACATAAGCTGCAAACATGAGGAAACAGATCTATCATCAAACAGTCACGACAAAAAGCATCAAATATGAAAGGTTTCCACAGTGACTAAACCCTTACTTAATAGAATAATAATACTATCTTAAATAATACCGACTCCTACTTATTGAAGGCTGCAAGCATGAACTGGAGATTATCGATGATAACGTGCTCAATGTCGTAAGCATACACAGCGTGCCGTATAGTCTAAACAAAACAAAAGTTATAACATGAGCATGGAGCGTACAATACTGCTGCACATCCTGTCATCAATATTCAATGTCCCAGCGCAAGTCACGTCAACCCAAAGATGACATAGCCAGACGAGAAGACGGCTTAACGAAGCTACGCAAACGATCAGTTGGGTTTCACAATCAGTTTCTTTACAAAAATTAGTAACAAACCGATTCGAGGCTTGGAAAGCCTCTACGTCAGTGGCGTCACTAGGGTTGGTGTCACCCAGTGCGGTAAACCTTTGGTGCCAGCCCTCTAGACTTTCACTAATCACCATACACCTTTTTCACATCTCCTGCACTTAAGAATGTCAGATCGTGATTGTGTCACCCGGTGCGGCCCGCACCCCCCCTGCACCTTCCTAGCAACGCCACTGCTCTAAGTATATGTATCACTCGAGTTAAATGGTGCCTAGCTAGTGCATAAATCACGCCAAATAGAGGCCACTCTACAGCCGGCTACGTAGGGACGCAACACAATCAAGTGCCACAAGACCAACGAGTACAGCAAAGCCTTAAAGCAAAGCGATTTAAGGTCTGCTAACTTGACCAAAATAAAATAAAATAAATAAATTAATTAAAAATCACGTAATTACCACGAAATTTGGCATGCATCGCCATACCAAAAAAACCATGGTATCATTTACCTTAATGACAGCTTGCAGGTCTTGCGCTCCGTAGTAACTCATGAAATACATGGGCAGATTCTCAAACTGATCCGCCCAGTACTGGTACTCGCCAAGATGTTTCTCCATGTTCAGTCTGAGGTATGAACAATTTCGTATCAGAAAGTGGTATACAGACGTCGCAAAACAAGACGGCACGAACATAACGCAGAAATAAAAGTCAACATAGCTAGTACGGCATTACCACTCCTTACCCGGATAGTTGCGATAGCATGATTTTCGCAAGACGCACATTTTTTATCTCAAAGCTTCCCCACAAGGTACTGACCTACAAGAAAAGCAGAGCAGCTAGACTTCTGCACGCATGAATGACGTATCTCGCCTTTCAAAGTCTCTCGTGGCATCTTGGTGACTCTCCCACTTACAATTACAAGGCACCATGTTGGAGTGCATGGATGCGGCTGGCACGTTCAACACGTAAAAACACAAATTCGTCAGAAATAAAGAAAAGAACGGAAACGTTTTCCGCACACAAATTTAAGATCTGCTAACATGACAAAAAAAAAACCTTAAACAATTAATAACCACGAAATTCGCCATGCATCGGCATAGGCAAACTGGCGATGATAATAAAAATAACACGTGCACACGTTTCTTTGGAGCCACATAAAACAAATGCAAGAAAACTTACGCCACGAAGACACAGATCCAGAGACATTTCGCTTAAGAAAGTAGTCTTTCCAGATCCTGTAGGCCCGGTAAATATCGTCATTTCTCCTCGTCGATGACCCTTTAGGATATCGTTGAGGGCAGGAAAGCGAGAGAACTAAAAGAGCCAACACATCCTCAAACCTCAAGTCACCAATATGACAAAGCAGCAGAAACGAGACCGATAGCATTCCCAAGCAACCGCTACAGTAACAATCTACCAGACCATTCATGTGCTTCTAACAGATATCCATAATTCATCATCAATCTGTGCGATAAAATAGTGGCAATAAGGATGCTTGGCCGTGGTAACAAAAACTCACGAACCTTCACTCCAGCAATTTTCTCCGCATTTTCCAGCTCGGAAAACAAATCGTCACGAAGCTAATCAAGAAGAACAACCAAATTACAATTACAACGACTTTCAACTTAAAACGCTGCCAGCAAAAATGGAGAGCGATTTCTTTCGAGAACAAATCTTCATTCCAAAACATTAAGTGCAAGTTTCAGGGACGCAGCCACATAATCAATAAGCGTAGAAAACCAACAAGAGCATAGCCAAACCTGGCTAAACGTGAGTATTCGCTCGTGACCCAAGCTCCGCGCATTCTTCACAATCCTTAGGACATCGTCCTTCAAACCATTCTACAAAAAAAAAAGCACACTCTGCAAGTAGGAATGCTTACCTTACAGCTAGATATACTTTAACTAGATAAACCTGACCAAAACATATGGAACTTACAACAACGCATTTATACATCTATATATTCACACGTACGTATGCACATATCATATATACATATATAAATACATACATACATACATACATACATACATACATACATACATACATACATACATACATACATACATACATACA
>QQSS02032666.1:2500-18891 GCA_003687565.2 Craspedacusta sowerbii | reverse complement strand
CTTGAGAGGCTCAACAACATCGACGACTGGACATCATTTGCTGTCACCGACGATCGATGGACTGCGCATCCGGGGAATCTCCTGGCTCTTCCGCAACAAACAAACGTTATGAATATGTAATTAGTTTAGAAGGTTTACAAACAAGATTTTCAAAACCGACTATACATTCATACTACCATATTCAAATCAACACATGACTACAATTAGCAGTAAAGTCAAAGTCTTAGCTCTTGCTCAGCACGGGTATACGTCGGTCGGGCCTTTCCAAACAAGCAAGTCCTCATACAAAAAGGCTAATTTTTCCAAGAGTGCATTGTGACAAGACGTACCAATAGTAAAAGTTATCAAGTACACGTATGTTCTCGACAGAACACCAAAAGCCAAACGTGGTTACGACGGGACGCCTTTAGAGTAGACCTTCAAGGGTAGTCATTTAGGACATGCGAAAACCATTCTTCGCATAAGAAACGCGTCACACGGTCAACGTCCACAAGAGAGCGAGAGAGAAAGAAAAACCGGCAACGCCGAAAACGATAGTACGCGCATCCCTTCCTGCGGACATCACCTGCGAAGGCGAACGACTCTACCGCACACCATCATCTGCAAGCATTGAAAAAGTGCACCGACGGAAGAAAGCCAGCGCTGGCTATAAATACGTAGTCAAATAAGCAAATAAATAAATATATTTTTTAAGCAAAACCTACGTACACGCCGTCTCTTGGGGATGGAAGACTTACCATAGAATACACATGACTGAAAATTACTAACAAGCAATTACAATAAAGTTCGAGTTGATTGCCAAGCAGCATTATTCTGGCCCATCGACAAACAGCATTGTCGTAGAAACAATAAGAAACAAAAATTAGCAAAAGAATATGCAAAGAAAAACACGATAAATAAACTAGAAGCCTACAGGAAACTAACAGAACCCAAAAACAGATCACAACTAATGCACTAAAATGCCAGACCAGCTACGAAGCGGCCTACATCACCCAACCGCGCAGCAACCAAAGTCACGTAGACGAAAACCTGCATCTTGGCTTACCGCAGCCCCAACTGGCAAAGGAAAGTAATAGCCCACAGCCTTAAAGAGAGAACTGTTCATACATTCATGAAAACAATATACGCATACGCAAATCGCTCTTGAACCGCATCTCTTACAAAAAATTTAGACTCTTAGCTCGTATAAAGGTCAGGCTGGGGAACCAATAACGACGAGGTAACTAGCGATACAAAATTGCATCAATATAGGCAGGACAATATGAAAAAACAAACAATGCTATTTTACAGACGCTTTCTACAAACAATAATACTCTCGACTAGCTACGGTATTAAATATAAATATTTTCAACTCAGAGTGCCCTAGAATCTGCACACAAGTATATAAAAAATTTCGAACTATGGAAATTGAAGACCTAATATCGCCTAAGATTGTATATCGATCTACCACACTCAATCCTATAACCAAAGCAATGATCCAACAAGCGGGTAGCACAGGGGAAAGCAAGAGTAAGAATAGCATACATGTCTTAAGGTCTTGTTTTACTACGCACGCTAGAAAATTTTTAGTGAAAAGTGAAAACGCTACCCTTTCTAGATGAAAATATAGCAACCATGTAAAGTGATATAGATTAACCGGTACTTTACAGTTTTCTATCGAGCAAGTCCCATACGGCCCGTCTTTGCCGACAAGAACGTATGCAGTACGAAAACGACTGGCTTCGGACAACCAAACAAATCAAGTTCCTAAAAAAATAAAATGAACAAACGACATCAGTACAGAAACATTATCCTTCTCTTTTTGGATAGAACAGAGTCATACCGACGCAAATTGACAAGCAAGATCAATGGTCATTATTTATTGGGGTAAAAAAACGACAAAAGATGCATCACCGTAGATACCGCACAAGCAGCACAAACAAACAAACAAACAAACAAACCAATAAACAAACAAAAATAAACAAACAGACAAACAAAGAAACCAATAAACAAACAAATAAACAAACAAACAAATACACAAACAGCCAATAAACAAACAAACAAACCAATAAACAAACAAACAAATAAACACACAGACAAACAAACAAACAAACCAATAAACCAAAACCAACCAAACAAACCAATAAACAAACAAACAAACCAATAAAGAAACAAACCAATAAACAAACAAACAAATAAACAAACAAAAAGAAGAATAAAAAATAAAACGAGACCAATTGTTCCTTGCATTGGGATTTATCGCGAGTCCCTATTTTCTTGTTGGAAAACATGGAAAACACTCCAAGGATTATAGACACTCAAAAATTACACTCCCACTTGCCCCCTACCTACCTGCTCCCCCTCTTCACCGCCAAAATCTAGCCACAGCAAGCGACGCCCATCATCGGAGGACATTCGCAGCCGCTCGAAGGGGTATTGCCATAACATCTCGTCGTAACCTGGGTGATCGCCGCTTCCACTCGCGCGGGTTAAAGCGAATCCGCTTTCCCAATTTAGCGTCAGCTGACACTTTTGTCCGCTCCAAGAGGCGTCTAGAAGCGACAGAGCGAGGCAAAATTAAAACTCGCTAGTTATAAACACTTAACAAAAATATTCGAAATCACGTAACCTGAAGACAAAACGAGGTGTTGCAAAAAATCAAATAAAACCATTTCAAACGACGACACATGAAACTGAATCCAAGTTAGTTCGAGAGACGAAGCCACGCTTAGACAACAGTGAGGTCACAAAGCAACTTTTTACCGACCAACTTCATAAAACTTGTACGCAAATAAAGCTTAGCACAGGACAACACCTACAACACGCGATTTCCTTGATGATCTCGGCAGTGCGGTGGGCGCCATCCACCAAGGCGTGAGACCAGCTTGCAAGCTCCTTCGGGCGCTCCACTCGAAAAAGATGAGATTCGACGCCGTTCCGAGTACCGGTTCGCGTTGAGAACGTAAGGTCAGCACCGTGAAGAGCGCTGTTTCCAGTTGCACCAGAGTGAACGAGTCTAAGCACAACCGAAGCAAACGCTCGCTAATGCCGGACATTCTCAATTTACTCTGACTATCCCTTGTCTGCACAACAAAAACTGACACTGCAACAAGAACCTTCAAGGCCTGCAGCTCGCAGCATTTCTATGTTGGGCTAACATTTTCAAAACATGCTAAGGACATGGAAAAGCTGCTTAGATGACCAGGCAGCAATTGTGCATCAATCCTAAACGCCGACGTTAAGCTTCTAAGCTTTCCCACAGGTCATTTAAGAGTTTGAATCTAACTTTGCAAGGGAAGTCTTACAGGCCTGAGAATGGTCTATAAATATACGATTGGACGGTATGTGCCTTCAAAAAACCAAAAACATTTCCAAACACGCCTATGCAAAACATCGATACAACGAAATTGCCATGCAAAGAAATCTCCATCCACGTTTATGGCAAGTGTAAAGTATGGCGATTTTATAACGGAAGATAATGACGGTTCACTGCAGTAAGATGCATTGCATTTTGAGCAACTGGTGCTAAATTTTATAGGCAAGCTCAGCACAGTGTTTGCGTGACAGATCCTTGTTTAATTGCACAAGGGCAAAACCCATGTTCTAAAAATTAGGCCTTGACTTCACGTAACAATGACCCCTGTCGGGAATTCCAGGACCATAATCACTTTGTTTTCAGCCAAATTTAAAAGCATGCTTAAACTGCAAACTTATTGATTATTATAGGCATACATTATAGGCCATACAACCACAAAAACAAAATGGTAACCCCAACATTCATATTAGGAGGGCAGTTGTAAATATCACAGAGTTTCCACTTGAAACAGGTTTGCATGTGCATATCAATTGGTCAGACATAGCTTAGAGCTAAACATTTACAAATGTAGGGTTGTTGCAAAGAATGCAGGATACAGCGATCATATAAGACCAAACAGTATCTTTGAAGATTTCACACTGTAAAAAAAAATTATTTTAGTGCACCTCAAGATTATCCATGAATAGCAAAGAGAAGAAAGCTAATTGAAAAGGTGGTCTTGAAAGCAAAGCAGATGATCCTTTAAATTTTATGGACACACAGAAAGAACTAGTGGCTTGCGTCAAGGTTAACATTAGCCATCAAGTAGTCATGAGTGCAGGAGAAAAAAACCAACAGGAGCATCTCTAGCACAATAATCAAAGTCAACAAACCTAGTGGCTAATAAGGGATGACTGATATAAGGTTGGGTCCAATCTTCACATGTCATTGGAACCATGTCATATAGAAGAATGTCCTTATCAGTGAGGGCCGCAAACACGGGCTTCCACTCCAGCCTGTTGCTATCTGGCATCTGCACCTGCTCCGAGAGCCAGCCCATAACTTGAACCTCCTGATTCCCCTCACTACGATTCAAAACCTGATTGGCTTCATCACGAGCTGGCAGAACAAAAGCAAATGAAAGTTAAAGAATCAGCACAATGTATTGAAATAGGACGCTTCCAGCAACTCAAGTAGCAAGAAATTTTCTAAATTTAAATGCTGACGAATACTCATAAAGCACTCCTATAAAAGAAAAATTAAGGCAAGTTGCCAAGAAAGCTGCACAAAGAAAAAAAATCAAACAGAAGCCAAAACTAAAGCATCATAATATACCAGATCGGGAAAAAAATGAAGAACACAGGAAAATGCAACTTTCCACTTTAACATATGAATATTTATTCAAAGTGCTTATCAGAAAATATTTTTAAGAAACTTATGTACATTATGTGTGTACATAAACTCCATACCATTTCTTCAATAAATGAAACCAAGGTTTAAAGCTCTCAAGCTTGGCATTTAAAATTCTACTTAAAACTTATCAAGCTGAATACTAAATAGTTCTGATAAAAGTTTTTGTCAACACAATCATTCAACAACATGTTAAAGATTGGAGGTTGAGTGGTTGGCACTAGCAATGAGACGACCATGGGCTATTAATTTCCAGCTTCATAAGCCACAATGCACTAAAACACGAAGGCCTAGCCAACAAGAAACTAACACTAAAAAAAAAAAATAATCAGATAAATGCTTGGAAATTTGTACGCATACTTTTTACATCTATCATTTGATTACATCTCTCACTTTGCCAACATGATATTTTAATCTGAATGCACTTAAGAGGGTTCTTGAAGGAGGGAAATGTGCAGATTCAATATTTTCACGGAATATGGGTTTTGCACATTGTAACATGCCTATCTGTAAACTTTTTAACTGACGAATGCGGACGATATAACATAACGATTGATGATGATTTTATCAATAAAACTTACCCAATGGGAGAAGTTTTGTAATAGCAGCATGGATGGCATTAAACCACTGAGTTCCAGAAGTACTATCCTTGCATTGAAGAACAGCAACGGAGGTGCCATTTGCCGAATACAGTTCAAAACTACAACCATCACCTTCAACAGCTTTTAAGGATACATGCATAGTAATATACGCTAATTTTAAAGAAATACGCCTCAACTCTGCCCAACTCTTCGTCGCAGTGGCTTCTTTAGGCTGGTTGCTACTAGAATCCCAACTGGAGGCGGATCCTGCATTTTGTCTGAAATAAGGTGTGACTTCTTTTAAATATTTAACAGTAAGCTCAACTTCTCTTCCAGCTCTTTTTAAGCTCTGGACAGCCTCATCGTGGGTAGCATTTCTCAAATCTTCGCCATTTACTGCTAGAATGGCATCTCCAACATATAAACAGTCTGTCTGATCTGCAGCAAGTCCTTTAAAAATTTTAGAAATCAAAATTGGCATTTTGTTTTCACGCCCTCCCTTAATGCTGATTCCTAAGCCACCGACTTCCTGCTTAATGACTTTCACAACGCGAATTTGATTAGCAATATGCTCCGGAATGTCATTGTCATCAGGAGAAGAAGACGTGTCTGACTTTGTCCTCGTAACATCATTCGGACTAACAGGCAACCTCCCATTCACTTCCTCGCTTTTCTCAGTGCTCAAAACAAGAGACTCATTTTCCAAGGTGACTAACACTCGCTGCCGCTTGCCTTCGTAAAACACCTCCATGACAGCACTTCGGTTACCTTGCTGGCCGGCCGCCATGTTGAAGCCGGCTTATAGCACCTCCGCTGACTGCGAGGAGGCTAAGTCAAGTCTAACAACTTTTAAAGTCTTCGTCATAGATGCTTGCAGGATGTTTTCAAAGAAAGAAAACACTTGTCTTTTACATTTGTTACTTGTCTATTTAGAAATATATCCTTGAAAATAAAAAAGCAGATGAATATATAGGGCGAGGATGAAATATATGCTTGAAAATAAAGCAGATGAAGCAGATACGGCGACGATGTCATGCCAAAAACGCAGCGCCTGAAGAGCATTTCCAAGAATTTGATATATCGGGGATCACTGGGCTGTGGCCAGTCTTAGGCCCCCCTTTCCAAAGATTTCCTCAAGGCCCACCGTTGTCTCCGCACCGCCAGTACAAATGTTTGGGAATCAGTTTACGAACAACATATTGTATGACTTACATGACTTGTATGACTTGTATGACGATCTTGTTTCTGGACAGAAATGATAGATACAAAGCGAGAAAATTCCATAAGAAGCTTGCTGCCATCGATATCTCCCATCAAAACTTTATTTTTGTCATAAAGGTCAATCAGGGAGCTGCCACTGCTGAGCCAGCAATAAATGCTCGGCCAAATCTTCAGTTGCTAGAATTCGCTGTCCATTGAGGATATAGCTTGATCCACGAGTTTCATGAAAAACGTGATCTTGAAACGCTCTTCAGCTGATTGATACTCTCTCTATCAGCTGCTTCGTAGGCAAAAAGCTTCTTCTATCAGCTGCTTCGTAGGCAAAAAGCTTCTTTCGTCGCCATGACCGCGTGTCGAGGAAGATGCGCTGTACAGGCAGTTTCTCCGCAATTTCTCTACCATCTGTGCAAGCAGCGGCGAAACCAGTTTCCCTGCGCTTCTGCAGAAAGTCTAGTGTTGCTGTGGTTTCACCGTTCAGGATGTCAACTGTTAAGATGGGTGGTTGGAACAGCTTGGTCGTCTTGTTCACTTAGAGAATAATGCCGCTCCATACGACGATGCTAATACTGAACGGCCACAAAGAATTGCTTCAGTTAAAGAACTTGCTTCACTGTCAAGCTGTCCTTTTTTGTCAATTTCATATTGTTCAAACTAATGGAGGGCATCGATGATAATTTCAATGCAGTGGCGAATTGGCTTAAATGAGTCTATACCAGCTTCCCAACGCGGGTTTGATAGTGCCTTCACATTTTTTGGTACATTGTTGGTCATAATCTTCGCTCGTGCTGGCGACGACGAGAATAGCACATAGAGGGAATTGATTGCGCCGAGGAAGGAAATCTCAGGAGACTTATGCTCAACTCATACTTCGGAGACGCTTTACGCCTGACGCAAATTTTACCCCACTGGTTGCTCTGGTATGCCCGCGGAGCAGTTTACTCCCACTGGAATGTCCGCAAACGTCGTTACTCCCATTAGGAATGGCGGCGCATTATGCTGGCAAACGTTAGCAAACGCGTGTTGTGCGAGGCCAATGGGAACGGATGACAAACGCTTGAGATGGATTTAGTTCATCTTTTACGCCAGACGCTGCCTTCCCCCGCCCATCCGCTGGTCTCTCTTCCCTGACGCGCCCTTCGGGTTAATAGCCACGCGGTAAGTAGGCTCTCCTTTAACCCTCCCCCGTAATTAGAAAAGCGTAAAGCGTCTCCAAAGTATGAATTGAGCATTAGCGCCGTCAGCCAGGGGTGATTCAAGCAATGAGCACCACATGGTATATAAAACACCTTCTCGTTCATTCCCAGAAGTTGAGCATGGACACCAGCGTTATGACCTTTGGCATTAGATCCACTGTGATAAGCCTAGCTTCAACCGTCTCGGATATCAACACTAATAGCATGCACCTGCGCCTAAGAAGCTCAATCAGCCCTTTCCGGTGGTGTCATTCACGTTCCCTCTTCTTGCAATGCAAGCCACACATAGAAGAATCACGGACATTTGCTCCGAATGTGAAAAATCTGGTGTGCAGTTGAGAATGGCAGAAAGCATTTTGAAATTCCCAAACAAGACAGGTTCCTATGTCCAACTTTCTCAGCCCAATGTCAATTAATTCATTTTGTATTTCATTCTATAAGTAGTAATCCTTCACTTTTTGTTTAATTATTCAGTCAGGCAACTTCTTTAACATTGGATCATATTTCGCCAGAAGTTAGAAAAGTCTCAGGAAATTCCCATTAGATTTGGAGCCAAGCACTTCATGAGATCCTCGGAAAGGAAGATTTAGTTTCAAAAGTAATTTGACAACCTCAACGTCTCGTTTTAAAGCATCTCTGCAGTCTTCCCTCTCTTCTGGTCTTGCTCAATCAGACATATGTCCCTTGTACTACAATTGCCCATACATCGACGTAATTCAATATATCTTGAGAAAGAGTTCATGTAGGTGTGCCCGAATTCGGGTTCCTTCAGTTTTTTTTCGATGAGCATTTCAACCCCTTCGTTCCTCGTCTGCACGGGACATCACCTGTACCTGTAGGTAGCAGCATGCAGAGAATATATCATAGCAGAAAATGGTCTCCGTAGAGCTTGAATAGCACAACCACATTTTTTGAACTCTTTCACCATTCTACATCACTCTGTAAAGAAGTCGTTTACTGTCGTTGTTTGGATAGTCCATATCTTTCTAATTTGGTACCTCTGCCTGGAAAAACTTAAAGTGCTGTTTATCGGTGACGACATCAGGTTATTCGGCTGGGTCGTCATTGAAAAAGATAAACAGTAGCTTTAGTAGATGTAGTTGCTTATTAAAATCAATATTGAAGTTCTGAGTGATTCTTATAATGAAGTATTTAAAGTTTTCGTATGAAACCATTCTTTATTCTCTTTATGATTACCCGTCGAATATTACAAGCTTTGTAATGTTAACTTGACTAATTATCTGAGCCGATTATGTATGGATTAAATTTTCTCTTTCTTCCAACACCACCCAATCGGTCAACCGCTCCACAAGGAATTAAATTCGAGTCGGGTGTACTAAGTGAACTGATCAATTGAGGTCGGGATATATAGCCGATTTTAATTGAAGTCGACGTCAATTGCGCAATGAATTAGAGTCGAGTCAAGATCGACGTGTGAAGTCACTCTACGATGCATGCAACTACAACGGTTGTATGCGCGCGGATGTAGTAGTCGTGTGGATGTGCAGATGCACGCGAATATAGTAGAATTGCAGTGCACAATGTAAATAATTAAATAGTCCAACAACCAGACCTGCAGCACACAAATGACGTATGTCAGAATTCCATGTAGGCCTTCTGCGCTCTGGCAATCTATTCTGAGCAAGTTCAGCGTTTAGGCATACCTCCAGTTCAGCACGTATGCACATTCACCTATCGAAATTGGAGGCTCGTTCACAGTCTGAGGGACCTTGGTGGGGGCGCGGGGTAGCAACAACGGCTCTGGGAGATCAAAAGGTGACACACATGTCTCAAATACCATCAAGTCAGAATCTTTCCAATCTTTTATGCCCATAGCTCCAGGGGAACAAAATTTTGCGCCAAGGCTTGACAGCTTGACACGTGTAGAGAGAAAAAAGGGTTTTCTGATGTTTCTTGAGAAACGGAAACTCCGTTGCTTTATCTGCTAAAGATAAATCCGATATAATTGTTTTGAAATTCTGCTTGAAACTGGTGAGGCGTGCAAGTTCTGTATAAGGCAACGTTGTGGAGCACTTAAAGCAGCGGCAATGTCGTTGGGAGATAATAAACCCCATACTCTAATTTGTACAATGTCACAACCGTGAACCACAGGGATTTTGTCGGAGATTGCAAAATCCATACGTCGACTAAGGCAAAGGGTGTGCTTGGCTATGTTTTCTGGGATTAATGCACATTTCAGTGGAAAGAGGAAATCTGAGAGGAAAAAATTAAGTGATCATTTTTAGTTACATTGTCGTTGCGTTAAAAGAAGAACGCTCATGTAGTTTGCATAAATCCCGTCGTAGCTGCAAAATCTTGGCAATTGGTGCTGCATCCAGGTGTAATTTGTTTTCATGATTCTACGGCGGTGTTATTCCGCTGAACATTTTTTGAAAATGTCTGTTCTGCATGTTTCCTGAAAAGACGGAACGACGATGCTTACCGTGACACAATAGTAGATATGAGTGAGTCATTTCTAACTTGCTGACAGTCTTCTGTGGAGTCCCTTAGCGCTCTTTTTTGGGATCACTGGTAGTTCTCATTTGCGTAAATTACACAAATGCCTCTTATAACAAAGCTAGAAGTTGCATGGTTTGCAGATGACGAGAAGCCATTTTTCCCATGACAACTTTTCCACAATTTTGTTCTTCATAAACTCTCAACGTAAGCAATCTGACATTTGGCAGGACGTAAATCAATTGTCGTTGAGTATTAAAGAAATAATAACACAATATATATCATCATTGGTAGGAACTAGACCATTATAAACTGCCCATTATTTTATCAAATCTTACTACAGCTGGTGGCAAAATCATGTAAACTTGTTGTAACAAGCTTATGGAGTTTGTCGTGATGAGAATCCTACCTGAAACACAAGTTAACCTATCCGAGTTTTTTCCAAGACCTGCGTTTCTTTTCATAGGATACTTATATACAAAGGCAACCAAGTGCTTGTACTTTGCTTTTATTCGCCTTTATATTTCACATGGGAATATTCTCTATGAAAATTATCGTGGAAGCAAACTTTCAAACACAGGTTGTAAGAGAGAACACTACGAATTACTTTGATCTGGGGCTCTTCCACTTATGATCCCTCAATCTAAAAAATATTAAACTGATCGTCATGGAATGGAACATAAATCAAATATTGCATTTTTTGTTCAAGCACACGAATGAGATGTTGCCTGTTGCTATCAGCTCGTATTCCAGACAAAAAGATCATTGATGTGAGATTCGCCTACCGATATTTAGCTACACTAAGTTATGACTTGAGAAAAGACGTTTCACAATTTCTACCCGGGTGTTTTAGTTATAGAACCGGACCAAGGCTTCTTTACTCCATATATGAGTAAAGCTTGAGAGTAGCTAAAAAATGTAGTCCACCAACTTTCGTAAAGTTTTTCCGAGGTAACTAGGTGGTTCCATCAAGTATCACAGTTAGCCATTGAATTTCCATTAACATAGAGTTATAGGTTCTGTTTTACATATGCTCCTTTGCAGCATGTTGGCCAAGCACCATAGCGGTCATGAGTACTTGTAACGCCAGTGCTCTGCAATAGTTGAAAAAAAAAATCTGAAAACAACCAGCAATGTTTGTGCGCACGAATGCTTCGTCATGTGCTTGCAATTCTCATACGTTCATTTATTGTTTGGAAAAGCTATTGAGCTTCAACAGTGCAATTTTATAAGTCTGTCGTCTTCCTTGAAGCCTGTAAGAGGAAATAATAATTTAACTTTTACATGTAAGAGTTTAAGCTGTATGGCAACAGAAGTGGTTATACTTGAGTATACAAACTATAAGTTGATCTCCTTCTGTAGTTACGGTACGTTTGCTGAGAATGTTAGAATTTTAAGGAAAACTTTAATGTGCCAAATGATATTACATGCAGTTCACAGTGGAACTCTTAGATGCTTAGAACCGTAGCTGACATGCTATTATATTTCTCTCATGGAAAACTCCAGCCAGTGTATAGTAACGTATCGAGGAACAAGGAGATTCGTAATCACTCATGATTTGGATGATATAATGGGACCTGCTTACCAGTATGACATAAACTCTGCCGATTTTTACATAACTCTATTGAGACTTAGATTGTTATTGTGCATTTCGCAACTGTAGCTGTGAAGTCGTAGAAAAGCCAGTCAAGTTTTATTGTGTGAGTTGAGACGTACACGTCCCAATAATGCACCGACGCGCGTGCATAACTTCCCATGCTTTTTTTTGCGGGAGGTGTGGATGACGCATTTCTTTGTGACTCCTGGAAGGTACAGTTGCTCGGCTGATGTCAAGAGTTTATTTGGCTACTTATGCAAAACTAATTCGTCCAAGTCATATGCCTTATCTGAAAGTTTCCCTCGAGTGCTGCATTCTGTTGCTCTGCTTGTTCAGATTACTGGCACTATTAATAAGTGGTTCCTTTTTGTGAATTTTTTTTTAATGGATGATTGCTTCATGCTAAAAATCCGCCAAGGCTTCCATTTTTAATGGATAACCTGCCTTTTATCAAGGAAACAGCGCTGCATGCGGGTAAATGCTGAGATTTTGCGAGGTAGATATGCAGTGTCTACTGACCAGCTGCATGTCAGTTATCCAATAGTCCGGTAATAATTCCCCTTCGTGAGAATTTTTCCCCATAGTCTCGCGACACGGCCTTGTGTTCACAATGTGCCGTGTGCGGTTGTAAAACCTTGTTGGACGCTTATCCTTAGTAACAAGAGGATAGCGCGTAAACGGAGCGCTTATGCATTTCTGTGCCAAGTTAATAGCCTTTCCTAACACTAACCATGTAGGTTTCTTAAAAGTTTCATCAGAAACAGGCCAGCACACTATAATGAAGCTTTGAAGCTATGGCACTATACGGATGGGGTAAATAAAATGCGCATGAAATGGTCATGAACATACTTGGCCATGAACATATTATAAACTAATTTTCTTGGTCATAAACATATTAACTTTGTTTTTGTCTCGCAGGACCCAGTGTTCATCCAATGACAGAGAGGTTTTCTGAATTTTAATCCAGAATACCAGGAGATTTCCATGTCACGGAACAAACTACCGCCAGCTCCGCAGTGAGTATAATAAAGCAAAAGTTTGTATAAATTTGTACGAATTGATCCCTGAAGGTATGTTGGGATTATAGTAGTGTGCTGTAAATTTATGTTTGTTTTTTTTTGAAAGTTTGATAATTTGTTAGATTCTGAGCATGTTAGTGAATGGACAATGCAGATTATTACAGGATTTTCTATTTAGCAACAGGGCGGATACTTTTCATACTTAAAAAAGCAGGGTTAACCACGAATAAAGAAGATCTGACCCATTAAAGCATTTCTTGTAAAATAATATTTTTATATCAGTGGTCTTTACTGCCCTAGTAAAAGGGATTATCAACAATGTAAAGGAGCAATCAAGCATAATGAGTTTACTAGTCATTGTCTGAATCATCTGTACTTATCTGTATCTTCAAGAGTTTAATACATAGCTACAATTGTGCAGATAGATGAACAGAATATGAATATCTGAATTTCTTTATCAGCTCATAGAGTGCATACTTTTGTTTTGCTCTAAACAGAAGAGTTTTTTAAATCTAGTTAATTTGTTGCTAATCATTTCATTTGTCATTGTTTTGTGTCCTATCTTGATTTTATCTGTGTTACCGAGAACAAGTTTGGTTGATTTGGGGTCTAAGTCAGCAAAGTCTTGAAATGATGTCTTTATCTGACCTGATAATATGTATCTCCATGCAATATTAATATTATGTATTATTCAAATACAATCATTGGTATTAAATTTGAAAGATGTATTTTTGTCTATGAGTTTAACTGTGCTGGCTGTGTCACCATGTACATTGCAAAGATCTCCAGTCCCATTGCAATGCTAGCAAAAAAGCATTAGGCAAGGCCAAAGCCTCAATATTTGGAAGGACTTCCTTGTTCATGATGGCAAGGTTGAGTGCTCAGAATTATGATTACTAGCTAAGATGAAGCTCCAACTAACTCTTGAAGGAAATTAATAGAAGCCTTGAGTATTGTAAAGTTAACACCAAAGTTGATCACATTATCATATCATTATCTATTTGAATTTTCTCTGTTTCCTCCTATTTTTCAACCTTTCCTCTTATATATTTGTGTAATCTGCCAGGCTTTGCAGTTACTGTGCCACAATAGTGCGTTTTATTAGTTGTTGCGAAATTTTCTTTGGGCTGTTGGCTTATCATTATAGCGCTTAGATTTTGTAACCATGTTTGTATCATGTCAACGGTATTAATTATGTTTAGTGCTTTTATAGGAATTGTAGCTGTGCCTTTTACCAAGAATTCTACTAGTAGTGCATAGCTCCTGGTTAGATCAATAGCATAATGCATTTAGCGTAAGGTCATGAAATTTTTTTATTGTTCCAGGTCGCCTCAGATGACTTTGACCGCAGACCCTGGGTCGCGTTCACACGAGGAGGATTTTTTGAGAACTGGGCCAAAATTTGTGCTGAATAAAGTGGCTCATCAATTACCTTCTCCCAGTCTTTTAAGTGTATGTGCTTTCATGTGCTTTCATAATAATTCCTTCTTTTGCTAATTTTTTTCCTACAAAACTTTAGGGTGTGAAGTAATAATGGAGCAGTCAGTCATTGTTCATGATGAGCAATTTCTGTGAAGATGATATTACTATTCTAGCCATATATTGATCAACAATCTGGCAGTGTGGACACATGGCCAGCCCATGGATCAGCTCTGCTTGCAACTACAAATGCAAGCAGCAAATCTGCTGCAAAGCCGAAGTTTCTAAGACAGTTGGAGACTTTTCTTCAAAAAGAGTTGCGGGTTTTGGGTTGTTCTATTTCCACCATTCCATCGGAAAAGCGGCTACAGGTATAGATACGTTAATCTTTCAAAGGCATATTTGTACTTTTTGCTAGTATTTCTCTAAGATTTTAAATGTAGACCTAATGTATTCATGTTTTTATGCAGATTTCTTATTACTTTGTGGGTTCGGTTTGTAAACACGAGTGAGAACACAAGCATTCTGACTACATGTGTGCTACTGAAAAATGGTTTGCTTGCCTGTTACGAGATGAGCACACGAGTTGTATATATGCTGGAGATCTTTTGAATAATAGTTACATATAAGATGGACCCCACTATATATACATAAACCGTGCTTCGTTAACTATGCCAACTTGCATACATGGGTAGACTGCTCATACAGATGCATGTAGATCTTAACCAAATATGGTGCGTTGGCAAGCAGCACATGGTTGAGGTACGTCTTTAGCCATACCTGTGGTATGCATGATGTCAGTGTTTGACGTATGTGGCAAGACCCTCAACATTGCCACACATCCAACATTTGTGCAAGTGGTGAGTCGTTACCTTTATAGCTGTACATCGCTATACCCGATCGTACCCAAACAATGAGATTTAAAAGACCTATGCAGCATATGCCCTACATAGTCGTCCTTCACCGTGTCTATGTAAAGGTTGCATGATATACAGGTTATGTCCATGTATGCATTGATGTACCGTGACTATACATACACGTAATTACCATACCGGCTCTTTAGTAAAGCTGTACTGCTGTACAAACATGTTTTATTGTCTTTGTTACTCTTAAATGTACGCATTTGAACCACGATTTGTATTTCAAGTGTGTGAGAGCTTAATCTAATCCTAGTTTTTACTTCTGAAGTTGATGCTTACCCTCCATAGGTTTTCCTGGTGACCCAATACACACCACATGTGTGACCTACGACATACCCCAAGTTGCCAACACACCATATGTGGTGAAGATCTATATGCATCTGCATGAGCAGCCTAGCCATATACAGAGGGTATTCTTTTAACGAAGTACGGTGCATGCATAGTTGGGCATCGTTACTTTGTAACTTCCGTTATGTGGTATTCGTTAGCATTAATGCGAAAATTATCTTCTGTTAATCCTTGTTCCCTTACTTCTCAAAGCACGTTACTTTGACATAAGTTTCAAAAAAGATCAGAATTAAAGCTTTAAAAAGTCATTTCGTCCAGTCATTTTAAATTTAACGGGCTTTCTTTTTACGCGGAAGTGTTAAAATTGCTACACTATCTGTTGCGATTGCGCTAAGCAGCGATTATACTTTGATGATTTAGGCCCACACACTATCCTTTTTTACCAAAACAGACAGTCCTTCTGCTTTTCAAAATCTATCATTCAACATGAAAAAAAAAATGTCTTAAAATATTGTTGGAACTGTTATTTTAGGTGAAATATCGGAGTGCTTTTCTTAGAATTTTTGATATGGTGTTAGTCAAAAATGCTTTTTACCTTACGAGAAATAACTGCTGAAAAAAATTAAAATTCTACTTGGCGTCATGGAAGGGGGCCTGCTCCGGAAGGTGCAGGTTACCTTAAAGAATCGCGATTTTGGTATGTGGAATCCGATAGGTGACATCTTCAGGCCCTTTGGATCTCTTTTCCAGTGAAAAATGATCTCGCCACTGCCGCTCTGGAAGGGATTGCTGGATTGAACTTGATGAATAGGTTCGTCAGGGCGGGCTTACCCAAAATGGTTGCAGCGCTGAGGTCCATCTTCGGAGCCCCTATTTAGCCATGCATTTCCTTACAACTCGTTCCATTCAATCCCCCATTTTGTGATATTGTTTATGGCATTATATCAGAATATTGCTCACCGGAAGTGTATTAGCGAGCTTATTGAAATTTTAAATATAATTTTATGTAGGC
>QQSS02032555.1:0-18894 GCA_003687565.2 Craspedacusta sowerbii | reverse complement strand
ATATATATATATATATATATATATATATATATATATATATATATATATACTATTTCAAGTAGGTTTATGATAATTTACAGGCTATGACGTCATACTGTAACCTTCGTTGGAAAATTCAACAGTATTAAAATTTGAACTAACACAAAACGAAAAAATCGAAGGAGAAACGAGCAAAACGCACCTCATAGGAGCAGCCGCATAAAATTTCTGCGTTAACTCAGGCAAGCGTTGACCGTGCTTCTCGAGTATACCTATCATCTTCTTCATCGCCACAAACGTGTTATCCAGCTCGGCTTGCTGGGCGCTTACCTTAAAACAAAAGAAGCAAGTAGCATACCTGAGCGTAATCGCATCTTACAAGTAGGGTGACATTTAGTCTTGTAGACTTGTCGTAAAACTACAGTACTTGAAGAAGATGAAGAATATATTTTTTCCCCAGGTAACCAACAGCTCATTTTCGGAAAGGTGAGCTGGTCTTAGCGTAGCTAAACGTGTTGAAGAGTCCCGTAATAGTTTGTTACAAATTTGTTAAGGATTTGCAACAGAGCTTCCAAACCATAATATATAAAGAACTTTTAAGAAAATTAGTAAAGTTTGGGCTCATGGGAATCATGCACAACAACTGATACTATTATTTAATTCGTGTGACTAGTTGTGCATAGATGCCAATTTAGGACTGCATGGCTGTTGTTTCAACACTTTTCTGTTGCTTGGCAGTGAGTGGAACAGGCAAGTGCCCTTGAACTGTTGTTACATACTGCCATACAAACGCCATTTTTGTTTGCCATAACTGAACTCCATAGCAATCATACCTCGTTGAAAATTCTCATCAACTTCATGAAAGCATGAACATCACGCTCCTGTCCAGTGATAGCCTCGATTGCTGGCTCAACCCTTCTCAAAAACGCATCAAGCGAACTCAAGCTCTGCAGAACCTGAAATGACCATTTGCAACTATGCTTAACCTTAACATCATAATTCAATAGTAGGAATCTATCCTTGCATTCAGAAAAACGCCTGATTTTAACGTAAGGCAAGGATGGCAGTGTCTGGATTACCGGAAGGCCGAATAAAGTTCTTTCATACTAGAGCGGCAAGCAACAGACAGAAAATTTAATTTCAAATTACAGCAGCAGTAAATCGATGCATTTTATGGAATGATCCCAATTATAAATCATCATATTAATTCATGCGATTCGCCATGCCCACTGCACACGTGTTAGTTCAATTCAATTTTGTGACGTTGAACCTGGTTAGACAAATAGTCCGTGTAAGTGTGCATCCACTTCGACGCATGCGTAGCGATCATCTGCTTGACTGGATGCAAGTTAACACGAATCCAGCCCAGATCTTTTGTGCTTGGCGCTTTCTTTAATTCCTTTTGGCACGACTAGGAAGAAAAATAATGTATTAGTGAAAAGTCCCAAGAGAAGAAAAAAAAGTTGCCTTTAACGTAAAGCTCGTTTTTCGTGCTCCACGCATACAAAAGAAATTAAAACAGAAACGGAAAATTCACCACATAAATGTTTGAAAACTCAACCTAGATAAATGAACTCGGTTAAGATCGTTAAACTATTCTCATATCGCAAAACTGCTCAAAATGCGCAGGCATGTTCAACATACAAAACAGCATGCGCACTCCTCAGCAATCTCGTAAATGCCCGTTTGCCAGCGTGGCCAAAATTATCGCAACCACTGAACATATGCATTTGTCCTGGCGGAGCCGCTAGGATTCAAGCAGTTCAGATGGCAGGCCAAGTTTGCATGTTCTTTCTAAACTCTGAAACATTTTAGGCTGCTTCCGTTCCCGACCAAATACGATTCATGATATCTCTCTTCCTTGCCAGTTCGGGGAGAAGGAAGGGTAACACGCCAGCTAACATGTGATTTCATCCCTCCCCCGAACGGAGCATTAAGCGGTGCTCCTCTTCGTTTTATTGCATAAATTAATAAAGATACTCTTAATCTTATCTGCAATTTTATATGTAACTGGAAAGTGACCTATTGCAAACAAATGATGATAGTAGTCGAGAAAATATCAAGGTGACCATTTCTCTTCCTGATCAAATTTTTAAGTGCACATGTTATGAGCCGGACCTATTGACCTGAAGATGTATGCATAGCGAGTGACACGCTTGCACGAATGCACATGAAGAAGCTTATAGAAGAAAAGCAAATGCTTTACACGACCTACTTCGAAAAAATTGATTTCCCTGTCAAAATCGTCCAGAGTTGGTTTCCCCGCACTTGAAGTTGCATTCGCATTTTTAGATAGAAGCTTTCTTTCGAAAGCATTAGCAACGGCAGTTTTTATGGTCATATTTGACGTGGTCACAAGCGAAGTCACACCTGATCTGAAGAAAACAATCATCAACGAAAACAATCATCAAAATGCAAGAAAGATAATCCAATATTAACAAAATCGTATGATAACTTTGCCAGAAGAAGGTCGGATAAGAAAAGGCTGATTATATCAGTAGGCAATTTTTTGCTTAAACCTTCCCTAGCAAAACTGCGACCAAAGACGTAAGAGGAAACATTCACATAATTAGACGACAAAAGGCGACAAAAGATGACGCAAATTACGTCTGACCCAATAAAACCCCTAAGACATATTAAATCGACAGAACTACTCAAGTTGACAGAAACGACTTCTAACCCAGTTTCCCGCATCTCCGATTCGGACACGGAGGCCTGTGACTGGGCATCATCATGCGATGCGTTTTGTGGACATGCTGTGGTTACACGCCCAGCCAGAAAGTCCTCGAAAGTAGATTGAACATCTTGAATCCACAGAAATGCATAATCTTTGAACAACTCAAACAAGGTCTAAAAATAAAATGCCTGACATTAGACTAACACAAAAAAGAACAACCATGCAAGCAACTGAACGCAAAGTACGTTTACTTCGTACATTTACATGTATATCTCTAATCTCTTAATATCAATCCTTGCCACACAAATGACATTCATAGATAGCAGACATGCTTTTTATGACTCCGTAATCAACGTGATCTGTTTCGCTGTGAGATGCCAAGTGGTTTGATAGGCCAGCTTTGCTGAGACACCATCTTCCACATAAACTGCATCCATGTAAGAGATGCTTCGTGTTTCTTCGGACAGCATACCTTTACGGTCTTTTCCTTTCAGTATTTGCTTTTTAATTCTAGCAGCTTCAAAGGTAGCCACGCCCTCGTTAGTAGACTTCCGCCACGTAGCACGATCCTCTCCTTGAGCTGTCCAGGGCTTCGTTGAGATCCCAGTACCTTGCTAGGATTTTTTCAAGCAATCTTTAAATCTCTTCTTTGGGGTGTGCTGAGGGCGGCTCCCACACGCTAGCTCCCCATATAAAATCTGCTTAGGTAGCCGCTCGCTATCCATTCTAGCGACATGGGCACTCCAGCTATGGCGGCGCTTGAGTACAAGAGCTTCAATGCTTAGACATTCCTCAAGTTCAAGCACTTCTACATCCTTGACGGCCATCACGGCGACCTTCCAATCATCAGGAATATTTTCTGCTTGCCACATATTACAAAACTGGGATTTGACTAAGTACATGGCTATCAATCTCGGATGGCTGATTCAAGAGTTCATCAAAGTGATCCCGCCATCTATCCAAGATGACAGTTGGATTGTGAAAAATTTCACTGCTATCTTTACTTTTCACAGGCACAACTGACAAACTACGTGGTCCATACACAATATTCAAAAATTTGGGCAATAGCTGGGTATTATTGGAATCAGAAGCAACTTGGATCTCAGATGCCTTTTGTTCCCACCACCTATCTCGCATATGAGCTAGCTTCGCTTTACTTTCACCTCGATATTTTCAACCGAGGCATATATTTTTTCTCTGTTTCGAGTATCAGGCGCGAGAAACAGGGTATATATACGCCCCTTCTCTAAAAAAGTATCTCGATATCCTTATTGTTCTGATCGAACCAGTCTTGATGTTTACGATCAACAAAACCAAGAACATTTTAACCGACGTCGTACATAACATTCTTAAAATGTATGCCAATCATCACCCATGTCCGGCAAGCTGCTGTTGAAATTTGACTTGAACTTTATGATCTCTGAGCTTGGTAATGTTTAAATTCTTAGGCACGATCATATCAGCCATCCTAGCTGGCTTTTTTGTTTTCAGGTTTAACTTGCAGCGAACTAAACGACGGTCAGTCCAAAACTCCGCTTCATCGAAGTACGCGTAGAGAGCATACATCTTGCATGTCACCCTTTCGCACAAGCACATAATCAATAATTTGCCAACACTTCCAACCAGGATGCATTCACGTGGTCTTTTACTTACTGTTTTGTTGAAAGATTGAATTCGCCACAAATAGGTCAAACTCTTCGCACAATAGCAACAGCAGCACCTCATTGTCATTACAAGTACCTAACCCATGTCTACCACGTCTACTCCAAGTGTTAAAGTCCTTACCAACTCCTGCATTAACGTCACCCCAAAACAATCAGTTCATCGGCGTGTATTATAATTGTATTAATTGTCGTATGTATTAATATATGTATGAAAGTCCGCATACGGCAACAAGTAGGTGCGACATAATTGCAATACGTAAGAAGACATGGGCAATACAAACCCCGAGTTCGTTTATGCTGGACTCAAGAAGGCCGTTGATCTTTCGAATCAGATCATTTACCTCTTCGTCATTGCGAATAGTATTATAGTAATCCTAGGAGTAATGAAGGGAAACCATTAGAGACAACTTTACGGTAGTTGGGAGATAAGCAACATTGAACGCATTATTATGAAATAATTAGGACTAGCAAATCAATACCTACCTCAAGTTCAAGAACAGGCTTAACTAATCGCGAACGAGACAGAAAATCAGAAAGCCATGCGTGTACATATTCCGGTAAGCTCCTTGCAACAGGTCCATCGTCCAGAGGGGGTTGAAAACAAATTTCCGACCCGACAAGAAGCATGTCGACTTGAAGAAATGGGCAAGCTTTTTCGATCTATGCAAATAAGAAGAGAAGACTTTTTAAGATTTTGTTCGTTACCATGCGTTTTCTAAAAGTCTACCGCGAGAAACGTGAGGAGTGTATGCGGCTGTGAAAGGGTGATATTATGATTATCGGCCCCATTTGCTTAATCTCGCTGCGGTTTTTTATCTTAAGATAACAACAACAACAACAAAAACAACAACAACAAACAGAACCCCAAAGGAAAGACCATGTAATGAAAGATAGCTTTTCAATTCAGCGGAAGGAAAAGACTTGTACTGTCAAATATTAGGGTGGTAAAAAATTCGGACGGCTAATTTTCGTAGTTTTTAAAGAAACGCTCTGTGACTTAAACCCTATTGCCGATCGGTCCTAAGAAAAACATGTACGCATACGGACGTGAGAATTAGTATTCAAAGGGATACATTCTACTAGATGACAAGAACATCTAATATATTGAACAACACATTTCCTTGTGATGATAAGAATTTAAGTACTCAGTTACCGTGGATAGGCTCGTCATAACAATCCTGTTCAGCATGTTTTTAAGAGATGAAATGATCGATTCGCGTAAAGCTTTCGAAATCATCTTGCTGATTTGGCTGACATACTGGATCCATGCAGGAGACGATTGGCTTAAGCTGACGACTTGAAACGTGGATAGAATGATTGCATGGATCCTGTGTCCATCAGATTCAATTTGAGAACTTATATCTTTCTCGGCAGCCCTAGAGAAGCAAAAGTGGGGCTATAGAAATATTTCAGATTCCTATAGCTTTTAGGCACCTTTTTCTTCGCAATTTAATGTTCCAGATAGATCTGGCACCACGAGCCATCATTTAACGAAAATCCGACAACCGTAAAGCGACAAACGACTATTTTCACCTTACAGACTTGTATTCAGTGAGTCCAACAAATACACAATATAGCAGAGAGCAAATAGCTTGGGTATGACAAAAGATGGATATGGGAGATAGCTAGGAAGACAATTCATTGCGGATAGAGTAAAAGTCACGACGCGATGTACAGCCACTTGCGATGGGAGAACAGAAACCCAGGTAGCAAGAAAATATAAAGAGAAATTAAAGAATCAAACAAGGATTTTTAAGTCGGTAAGCGAGACACCAACCTGTGTCTCGCTTCAAGGTCGATCATTAGTAGGGACTCAGTCAATGGCACTTCGCTAAACACGTCATGCGCGGCGACAGTCCACAAGGCGACAATCTCCTCTATATCTCTTCGGTTTGACTGAATGAATACGACAGTCTTATATAAACCAGCACAAATAATGTTTACTGATTGCTCGACAAAATCTGCAGAGAGCTGGTCCTTCCACGTCAAATGGTGAAGGCCTTCCTGCAAGAGCTAAAAAAAAAAGGCTAGTGCAAATATTCCCTTACTTTCTCAACGTATCTTGCCCATTCAAAACAAACGAAAAGACGTAACTCAAGCTTGCATTAAATCCGGAAGTCAAATCGAAGAGAGGGTGGGGGCATAGCGTACAGTACTACCAGACCTATCATACCTTTTCAGCAGCCTCCAGTCTTCCTGTAACTAATGGCCGCTCAATCTCCTGAAGCTCAATAACTAACTTGTTATACCTTGAAGTGACCAGATTTAATTGCGCAGCTAGTGACTGCAACTGGTTGGTGTCAATGCTCTGAAAAATCTTTAATACATCTTCATCAACCGGAAGTTTGAGAGGAGAAGATGAAAGGTAAGAGATCTCTCTCATCTGGACTTGAAGCATGCAGTCCAAATTAACAAATAGAATTTTCTTCCCAGAACTGTCCACAATAGAAACCTAAGCAGAAGATAGACAGAAACCGATTATGATTTTTAAAATTAAATGTTGTGGCATAGGGCCAAGCTCAGATATAACGTTTATAAGAAGATTTTCAATAAGTAAATGGTTTCGTTAGTGATATTTTGAGAGCTCAACGACAGGCACGTCTTAGCAAACTCTAAATCTAATATTTAGGTGTTCACTAAAAGACAGCCTTCCAGACTCCTAGTCAATAAGAACTTTATAATGCATATCAAAATTAGCGCACGTGGTACGAAGAGTGTTGACATGATGAAAGCTGCCTTGCTCACCAAGAGATTTTCTTTGAGCTTGTCAACAAGCGGCAGTTTGACGCTTTCCTGCCAGGTTAAGTAAGCTTCCTTTTCAGCACTTAAAACAAAAACAACAGCCGGATACGCTTACATACTTAAGTACAAGGAATCAAATACCCAACGTTTTACCTTGCTGAAATATCATACTAGATGAAAATAGTCCTGAATCATGTAGAAAGACTATGAGCTTAAGCGCGAAGCCTCAAACTACAGTTCTAGTCACGCATTCAACGCACGAACAATTATGCATGCCTAACGGGGAATGCAGTTTGAAAAATCTTGAACTCGCAGATAGGGATTGACAATTTCTTAACGCAGCAATGATAAAACACCTACAGAGCAATATTCTGCAGTAACTCCTGGCAAGCATCTCTGATTCTCCACCCTAGCTCTCCCTTCAGACATTGCGGAGCTACGTCTGAAAGTCCCGACATTGTTCCCTAAAAAAAAAAGAAACTTCGAAGCTTTATGGAGAGCGGCAAGCTGGTGGCACTCCTATTATAAACAAGTGCTTCCAGCATACAAAGTCGACATCAGAGTGTTCAGCATGTCATAAAATGACCACCGCCATCATACCTGTATTCTTGAAGTTAACGATCTCAGCCACAAGATATGACTAGTCACAGGTGGAAGATGTGGATGTTGGTGAGCACTTTGCGTACCACTGTCAAAAACTTCTTTTGCTCTAGCAACTTGTGAGAGCACATCATGAATAAAATTATCCAGGGTTTGTCTGATTCTGCCCTGAGAAAATAACAGACAAGCCTTGAAAATATATCAATTTTATATTCATGATGCATCAGTGCAAGTGGGTGCGGCCATAAGCACCAAATGAGGTACAGCTTTGCTGATTTCCATACACATACCTGATAAGACCCAGATAAAACAAAGTTCTTTAGGCATTACCAGGATAGAGGAACCAGTAAATTTCAATATTATAGATCATAAACCATAAGAAAAATGTCTCGCATGTGGACAGATTCTTTAACGTAGTACTGTGCACGGGACAGGAATTAGAAAAGAAATTTATGTAGGACCATCGATACCGATTTTCGATCAGCTTTAAAGAGACTCTTTAACAGTTACCTTGACATTCTTCGACTAATGATTAAATGATCATATAGCATTTCAAAAGCTTAATGTTAAGATGCTTTCATAGTTCATTGTGGATATCAGGCAGGCCAAGTGCGACTCTAATCCCTCAATTTAAAACATACATCCTTCTGATCTACTCAAAATCATGCCTAGTCGACATACACGAAGTTCAGTCAGTTAATCGGTCATGCTGCAATTTAACAATTCAGCAAACATACAGTACAATTTAGTTTTTTATTAGGTCCTAGTCATGCAATTCAAGATTAAACAAACTAATGAATACAAAGAACAAGCAATCATTGCATAGCGTATTTACTACGCAAGTAGGCGATGCTTAAGACTGGAAATCTATTTTAGACCAAGCACTTTCAAACACAGGAATGTCTGCATTTGTGTAACGTGTTTCTGTACGCCTGGGCGCGCGCGCACGAGTGTGTGCAAATATGTGTCTTTATAAGCCTGCGTCTGTGTCAGTAGGCGTGCTCTGATCGACCCTCCCGGTCTTAAGCAGTCTATTTGACATCCTTCGAGGTGAGCAGCTCTGATTTGCAGACATTCTCAATTAGAGCGCAAAACGCAGGCTGGTAAGTTGTGAGTTTAAACATCGGGTAGTCGCGGGGTGATACGATAGTGCGGCCGAAAATTGCCACAAGCCTGTGTAAGTGAGGATTCAATACGATTTAATAATTTTTGATTGTAACCAGACTTAAAAAAAACTCTTATACGTAGTTACGAGACATTCCATGAAAGCCTGGGCTAGCATCAAAGACACACTTTCGTACTTTACACTTAAATTATGTCGCAGGAACACAATAAACGTCATACTTCCTCTTTCTAGAAAGCTAGAGTTTTATTAGGAGGAACATTGAGAGATGTACCCCAGCAAACCAGACAATAAAAACCAGATAATAAAAAACAGATAAGAAGACAAAGTTATAATTAATGTCCAGGTGGCACGATTCTTTTTTTTTTCCGGTCTTCACTAATCAACAAGCATGAAATGAAAACGTGTCCAACCTGAATGAATTCTCTTTGGCAAATTCCGCGAAAGACGCTCAGGAGTTTTATTCTAGATTCTGTGTCCCAGCAGAGTTTTAATCCCTGATGCAGGATATCTCCTAGACGCATTTCTAAATCCTGAAAACGGTATACCTACAGATCTACATACATATCAAGTCTAGAGATCTAGAGCTAGATTAGATGGTTTACGTGCATCATCCTATGTTGAGATATCAATAATTATATCAAACACACACACACACACACACACATGATGACACAGAAGATCTTAATCTCTTCACGGATGAATTGAAGAGAGACTTATCCGGCTCTGGTTTTACCCATAGAGCACTTTACGTTGTGTGCTACCACAGCACGCGGAACATATATAGATGTATATATATATATATATTACATTTTTCATCTACAGCTTAATAAACGATGAGCACATGAACACGGAAAGTTGTTGCTGAACGTCAGGCAACAACTTTCTATTTAAACAAGGAGCGATATTGTTACGCTTTTTGTACAAGTTGCACAAAGAAAATCCCAAATTAAACTTGTAATTCAACCTATCTAATGATGATTTTGGAATTTATTAGTTTGCTGCTGTTAGTTACAAAAAAGCATTTACCAATAAACTATCAACGGATTCAAAATATAGATAGGTCAGTGCTTCACAGATGTCGATCGCGGCTTTGAAATGAAATTAAAGATATACATGGAAAAGGTCAACCTACCCGCACTGAAGAACGCAATGAAAAAAATGCTTTGTCGAAGGTTTGACCGGGCTGTACATCAAACACGTCCTAAAATGGAACGGACAAGCTGCAAGCGCAATGTTAGAGACGTCCTAAATCTGCTCGTTGCACAAAAGCGCAATATTTTTTTCTTCGCTTAAGAATAATAGCTCTTAGTTGCTGGGTAACAAGGAGCCAGTCAGTCAGCCACAACTCTGACAATTATATACTATTGCACTGCTTGGCACTCACGGTAACCACGGTCTTGAACTGTAAAAGCTCTCTTTGGAATACATTGTAGACATCTTGGACTTGAGCATCAAGGCTGGGATGCCCAGCACCCCCTCCAGCAGCCACAGTGTTGAGATTTGCAAACTGTTGAGTCACCTCGACAAGCTCCAAGACGTCATTGCAACGCTCCATAAAAGTATTTATGGATACAAAGACTTCATCGCTTCTTGATGGCCAAGGAGAATCTTGCCAATAATCTTGAGCATCATGAACATTAGGCAGATTCTCTCCCTTTTCAAAGATACCAGCTCCTCGAGGTGTTCTTGCGGTTCGGTAAACTGAGCTGTGCCAAACGACCCCAACGAAATCGCTTCTGAAAACGAATCATTTTTTTTTTCGCTGCACTCATACAAGGCAAACTTTTAACGCATACAAACAATTAATAATATTCATACAGACTCATAGCATAGGTATGCCATATTAATTTTAGGACAAATGTGCTACTTAGAACACCTTACGTGCATGTGAACGAGCAAAATCCTATGAATTCTAAAGCATGTTTATGACAAAGAACTGTTTAGCAATGGTCCGCAATCAACTTCCATGTAAAGCAAACCTCAGCTCGGACTGTTCTGCTAATTTTTTGCTGTTAATTACGTCGGCCTTGTCCTTGGTGTCAATGTACGTTCCACGAAACGCAGCACAGATCTGCAAGCAAAGCCGCAGTTGCTTATGTGCCTAAAATTTTAGCCAGTAAATAGTACAGCAAACCAGAAGGAGAGAAGTACCCTTGAAAAACAACAGGACACAAGACAACGGGAAGAGAATTTTCACCTCACAAGTTTTTCATGCATATGCCTAGACCAGACATTGACTTATACAATCGCGCACTGCACGAGGTGAGTCTGACTAGTCTCGAGTAACACAAACGCAAATCTACCTGAGTGACATTGATTGTGATATCTTCCCCAACAAAGGCCTTAGCTCTGTTGACAACCAAGTTTGAAGACATTCTTAACAATCGGCTCAATTTTACAGGTAAATGAAAATATCTAAACGAAGAGCAGCAAAGCACGGTTAACTCAGAAAGAAAGATAAAAAGCCATTGCGGCGCATTACACTTGGGCCTATAGGTGTACACTATATACAATAGACAGTCAGTTAGTCCACTACCGGTCTGCACCATGTAATGCAGTTTCTTGACTGGCACTTGCAGCCACAACAACAAATAACTATTAGACACCGCAGTCGGGAAATAATTGTGGGTAACTAATTAAATATTTTGTTGTTGAAGAATGTGACTGGTGGTATTTACTTACTTCGAATGTTGCCAGATTAGCAGTATGGTGTGAAGGAAAGGTCCAAATGCTTTTATCACCTCGGCAACTTGATGTGATGAATCTAGTCTCTTCAACCATGGCACTAGAGCTTCGAGAAATCTCAGGTTTTCCTCAATGTCACGTTCCCCCTTGAACGAATTTATTTTTACTTAAACTGTTGCAACCAAACTAGGAAATGATTAATAGTGCAACAAAACTACTTCTCAAGAAACATTCAGGACATCCCTTAGTATAAGGCAAGTTATGCACTAACCACAACACTCTTTAATTGTACAATCTCATACCACGAAAAAAACAAAAATTAAACGAATTTCGATGAATTTATTCTGCTCTTGAATGCATAACTATGAATCTATAACTTATAGCATACTATTCCCATGGAAAAATAGCATTATGGGTTTAAAACAACATAAGAGTAGCGACTTGAACAGATAAAAGAGGGGCGTCTAGACCAGAACACATGAAACACTAAATAGAATCAAGATGGTTGAGTATCCGTAATCGGCTGGCCGTTGATCGACACATGCACCAAAAATCAGAGAAGCACTCAGAATTTGATACAATCAATACATAATTTCAATTTACTGCACATGGCGTCCTCCTAAATACAAACCAATTGAAGAATTATGAATAAACAGGTAGGTGACCAAACTACCTTGGCTAGTTCTCTCTTTATATCATGAAATGATTGGGCATAGGTACTACTAGCCTGTTCCAAGGCAGTAAGTATATTCACCGCCACGGGCGAGCACAACTGTGCATTTAGCGATCGAACCATTTTTAATCGCTTTTGCCAGAACTGTAAGTAAGAAACACTTCATAAACTCACGCAATTCAAAAGATAGGAAAATACAAGTACATAATACATTGTACATAATACATTGTACATAATACAAGGGACCCTGCTTAATGAGAATTTCCTTAAGGCTACTTTGCAAAATTTCACGGAATCCAGAACAACATGAACATAAAAATAAACGAATAAGTTTAAAAAAAAACGTAAATGGCTTATGAAACTTGCGAGCGTACATCAATATTGAATGGTGACACGCCAAGAGGCAGGGTGGGCAATCATCTAAGAAACTCAGTCCAACTTGCCGCGAAGATATTCAGAATGAATAGCATACCGACACAACGCCACGTTTTCTATACATACTGACTTCAAAGATAAAAACAAAACGAGCCAAAGGTTTTTCTCAAAACAAACTAACCAGCCATACAGCCACCGCCAATATTACTTACAATCATAATTATACATATTTTGCATTTGCAATGCAACATTATACGTAGTGACATGTTTTTAGATCGCAAGCAGCACAAATTACATACACATACACACGATAAAAAATACCTCTAACTCCGCAGATGGCCCAGGCTGTTTTCCATGGTAGTAATTTATTTCGAACTCAGGCTCTGCATTAAGATCTTTCTAAAGACGAAAAAGCTGATCGAGTTATGCCGCAAGAAAAACCGATTGGGCGAAAAAGATACTGTAAAAGAAATCATTGGCGTTCACAGAATTAGTTCGCGCTTCATGGGCATAGAAATTCTTTTGAGACCCCCCCTCTTTGTGGCATGCAGCTAATTAGAAGTACTCAGGTTTCCAGATATATCTTGTAAAAATAGAACAAGCCAAAAGACAAGGCACCTGATACCTTAGCTAATTAATAAACTGACTAGACAGTCAATTAAATTAGCTTCGCGAATCCAGACGCTGACTTGCGGACAGCCTAAATGTGAACTAGACGGTGTAACAGTATTTGCATGCTGCATTCTCTCCAACAAAATATCAGCTACATCATACGCGTTGATTGGGCAGATTTCACTACCAATTACATTTGGCCAAAAAAAATATCCTGTTGGGGTCAAAGCCAATCCATAACAAGAATTAAGTTCGGAACATATTGTGATACGTAGCGTATCTTGCATTTGAACTCAGATTCTGTCAAAGCAGCTTATTCAATCACAGGAAAGGCATAGCGTTTTTTTAACGCGAAGAGCTGATAGACTTCCACCTACTGGAATCTTCGATGCTTGGTTTAGAACGTGCGCTGTTGTAAGGTGGTGTTAAATGCTTGTTCATAAACACTAGCTATTAAGTTTCGATGAAGTTATCTTGGTTCATATATATCTCGATACTGGAGCCCTGTTAACAAATGACGACAAAATGAAGGCATCATTCGCAGAGTCTTCGATATGCTCAAATAACTGCAAAGAAAAAGACTTTTAAAAAAAGACTCTTCCACAATCTTCCTAGGAAGAATTTGCCAATTTTCTCCGACGGTTGTTATTCCCTAGAGTGCAACGAAAGCTAGGGGATGTTGCGCTGATAAGATGGGTGCCATAAGGATACCTCGTTGAAATTGCAGATCTTTCTCAAGGCAACTATTTGCAATGACGGATACTTTCTAGGACTTGCTACTCAAGGGTTTGCAAGCCCTCAGTTCCTCGAGATGTCGCACACCATCGCAGTTATATATAATAAACAACAATGAAAGCCGAATAAAATATTAAGACAATCAAGCAACCAACGGAGTCAGATCAAAAATCCTAATGAGATTGGCAACGTCGCCGTAGCAACCATTTCTGCCGACTTGCTAAAGCACGAAAAATTCCACGATTTAGGAAGACTCAGCATTAGCCGGCTGACGGTAGGAATGATTGCGAAGCGTGGATGGCAATACTGAATGCATGTACAATTCCAGCTGCCCATCGCCGGTAAGTCACTCATGATATAAAAAAGGTTGAAAAAGACAGTGAGTATAATCCAAAACGTTCAATACGATTAAAACAAGAGGTGACTAGAACTCCTGGAATGTTCCTTCGTATACGAACCATAATAAAAATATGAATTCACCAATAATAATTGCCAAGTCTCAATCGAGTTGCATTGGTTTGCCTGTCTTTTTTTCGCACATGAACCAAAACTTGTCTGCGATAGGAGGAATGGCGGAAACCGCATCTCAGTTCTCCTCTATGATGAACCGGCTTAATGAAAGATGAAAATCCTGGCACCAGGGCAGAATTTGCTTAAGAACCTGAATTTGGACTCTTGGAGAATGAGACTAAAATTCAATACCGTTAAACTCATAGGATTAAGCCGACAACTCGAGATTGATGGATGGATGGACGCTCATAGAACTGTGGACAGAAATTAATGGGCAGTTGCTAAGGGCCACTGAATCGCAACAGGTCTCCACATGGAGCGTAATTCTTTAATTCTACCAACGTTTCCCAGGTATTTCCCACGATTTGGAAACGATACAAATCAGTGCTTTGCGGGACGGGTTTGATTTTTTTAAAATTCCCAGCAATTTTCCACTGAAGTATTTTCGAAGATGCAGTACAGTCATCAAGCTCAGAACAGTGCCAGCAGAAGGCACGACAGTCACACAGACCACGTCGATTTCCATGCGGTGAATGGTAAGGCTAATGTCCTGCGTACACAACCAGGCACTGCATAATACATTCATGAGAAGATTGATTACCTAGGACATTAATACACGTGTGTAGCGCATGTAACAATGATTTTTGCGGATCTTATAACGATCAGGACGATTTTCCAGCTACGGCAACAACGATCAGGAGATTGTTCCCTAAGTGCTAAAAACGACCGGGTCAAAGATAGGCAATGCTGCGCTAAATTGTGGAGTATCCTTGGATACGTTGTGCTCAGAAATTCAGATGGATGGGCGGTCACGAGGCATGCTTAAGTTTAGTGGGACAGACCAAGACCATATAGTAATAGGGCAACAAACAAAACAATGTTTGATGGCGAATAATCTATGTCGTAAAGGGCAGGGCCATGCTCAATGAAACATAGACGTGGCATGACAGGAGGCGTTAACGCTGAAGTGGATACTTAGACAGGTCGGTGGGAGCAAGACATTAGACCAGCCTCCTTTGCATTAATGTGTGCTTTTCTCTCTAGACCTCCAAAGTATGGCTTTCTGATTGGTTCTGCTAAAAGTCAGTCTCCCTTCATATTAAATTTTCAATAACCAAAATAGTGCATGCGGTGAGAGTATCATGACACGGGAAAATGACTGAAAGGTTCTCTGTGGATGACAGCAAAATCACTATTCATGCAGAGGTTGTCATCAACCGATTGCGTCCAGATTAGATAACAGTAAGTAGGCGGGAGCTCATGTTTCGTATTTTGCAAGATGCCCTGTATTCTGTCATTATATGCCTTATATACTTTATACTGTAGTCTTTTATACTGTAAATCTCCATGGACGCGTAAAAAGAGCATTAAAATTCATGAGGAGGTATTGTAGTGGAATGCTGTTAAACAGAAATCAGTCTAGATGCTAAAAGAAATGATGACAAAACAAGTCAAAAGAAGACATAAAAGCATAAAAATTAGTCAGAAAAGTATTTGACTAAGGTTGTGATATTTATGGAGAGAAATTATCTTAATCCAAATATTTCATGAATGAAAGAATTCCTGTTACAGGAATTACAGTATCATTACAGTAATGATGGAACAGTCACAGAACACAAATGAATGCCCTGCACATAGAGCGTGTGTACTAATAAATGGAAAAATCAAAGATAATTATTGATAAGAAAAAGTGAATCATTTAAAAAGTTCACAATGGAATTCTTAACAGTAATCCATACAGAATACTGCAGTGCATTAAACTACATAAAGATGTGAGGAAAAATCAGTAAGTATTTATTCGAAAGTTGAACTCAATCATGTTAAGTTGGATAAAACTTCTTTACAGATAAATAATTCCTTTTACTAGAGGCACTTAATTTTATTTAGAACAGGTCCTGTGGTGCAGGGTTTATTTAGTAACAGAGTAACAAAACAAGAAAGCGGTTCAAGTATAAGCCTACTTAGTTATTGCTAAGACATAATACAATACTTAGAAAAGCTAAATATTGGAACTAACCTTGATTTGCTTTATCCACGATATTAATGTTGTCTCTAATATATGAATGACTGTGCTTTTCCTGTGATCAAAAGAGCTGGCTTTTGCAAGTACATTGAAAGCTGGAATTGGAAGTGTTGTGCATCCCTAATAAGGAAAAGTTTGGTGTAGGGTATGCAATTTCTTACTTTTGTTTCTTTTTTTCCCCAAACATGTGCTGTACAGTGCAAGGTTGCCACAAAAATAAACAAAATAAGGCCTCAGTTTCTGTAAGAATTAAAATCTGCAGCAACATTAGATAGTATGCTAACAACGAATTACCAAAAAATAATAAGACTCTGTCTATACTAAGCAACTGAAAGATACTTGCTTGAAAGATACATGAAAGATACAAACTGAAAGATATCCATATACCTTCATGCTCCCAGAAATGATTTGTAAACCATATATAATTCTATGGAGTAGATCCATTAGTTTATCAGTGTTTGCTCCACCAATAACTTCATTGCTAAGAAGTGGCAAGTAAACCTCCTCAGTGATTCGTTCAAAGTCATCCAATACATCGGGACTGCAGTCATAGCACAATACAGCATTGCTTATGTTTTCTTTTGTGACTTTCATGCAGTCAGGAGATTTCATGAGAAATAACCACTTGTAACTCAGTTTCACACCAGGCATAAAGCTAACTGTGAGCATTCGGCTCCCAGCAGTTTTGAAGAAAACGTAAACATGACGCTTCTCTTCATTGTCAAAAAATTCCAGAAGGCAAGCCCTATGCCAAAAACAATAAAAATAAAAATAAAATTTAGCAGGCCCTTTAATACATTATCGAATAACAATAAAAAATTTTCAATAAAAAGCAAATTTGAAACCTATCAGAATAGACCTGTACAATGCATGATAAAAACAGAAGCATAGTCAGTAGACAATTTTGCAATAGTGACACTACCATGCATCACCATTACTACTACTTAAAGCCAATAATGCAAATTATAAAACTGAAGAAAATACCTATTGTCCTCATCAGTAACCAAGTGCTTTAGTTCTTCAGTCTTTGGCCTTAATGACGAGCTCACTTTAGTTTCTACCCAGTGCAATTGATCATCAACATCCATTTTATAATGCTCAGCCATTCATTGTCTAGCTATTACTCCATTCAGCACATCTGAATTAGAGAATGGGCCTCTACATGAATCTTTGCAAATGATTTATTAGGTGAGCTACCAAGCTCACTAGGCTAACTATTGTGGCATAAACATCTGCTGAATACATCAAAGTAACATCCGGAATAAAGAGTAGTCAATTTGCTAGGAATCTTTACATATTAATATCTTTCAATCATACAACACTAGCATGGCTTAGCACACTTCGTTACACATAATTTAACGTAAAACACCTTAGGCAGTTGTTAGCAATTTGACATGAGATTATATCTTTTCCGCTGCGTCATTTTATTATAAACTGCTGCATTTATTTTTTGAATGATATATAAGCTAAATAAAAAATCTAAATAGATGACTTCTTCGCCTTAATACAAAGTTTCTGTTTGGGAATTTTGAAGAATACCAGCGGCGCACTGGATGGTCATGGAGTCGGCAGCTCAGTTTTATGTTCTTCCTGCGTGAAGATAGGCGTTTGTTTCCTTGGTTGCTAAGTGCAAATGGCTGGCTCAGGCCACAGGTGACCTCGGCATAACAAAGCCTCCAGATGAAAGTAGCTTTACGAACGTCACAATAAAATCTAATTGAGAAGATTCAGGAGTGTTAAAACTGAGTATCAAAGTTATTCTTGTAGATTTTTAATCTTCTTATTCTTCTTCTTAATGTAATTATAATTGAAGCAGTCAAGAAGGCCTTCCAATATTGAAACAGCAATATTAGGAGCCCTCCGAGAAGATAGCGTTGCCGTATGGCATTGATTTGAAGCAGCTCTGGCCTTAGTTATTACCCGTCTTTTTAGTTAGACTTCACGACCACCTAGCAATTATTTTAAGTCGGGAGTGTGACTCGTGACAAGGTGGTATTTGAAAACTTAAGAACAACCTGAAGGCTTTAAAAAAACAAAGTTGAAGAGAAGGAGCGCTCCGCATATATTTATATTCTCCGCATAGAGAAAGAGCACTCCGCACAGTCAATTCTAGAATAAATACAAATCCCACCCTGTCAGCCCAGGGCATCGAAATTTCACAGAGCATGCTTTGTTTTCATTTGAATCTGTTTGGTTCACTGAAAGCCCAACAAAACAACTTCATCACCTAAGAGACCTATCGTACAGCGCAAAACCATTTCCTGAATTACGACTATCCGAGTATCCAAAGTAGTTTGAATTCTGTATACAAGTCCTGATTTTGCTAGGACTCTCTTCACTCGGAATTGTGCCTGCGATCAGGAAACTGCTTAATTATATATATATATATATATACGATTTTCCAAGACGGAGTCAAAAGAGTGCGTAAGCACGAAACAGTCTGTAGAGGTCATGACTGTCTTTTGACTCCGTCTTGGAAAATCGTATAATCGC
>QQSS02032444.1:0-18895 GCA_003687565.2 Craspedacusta sowerbii | reverse complement strand
CAGACAGACAGACAGACAGACAGACAGACAGACAGACAGACAGACAGACAGACAGACAGACAGACAGACAGACACATTGTCAGACAATAGGACAGACATACATGCATACATACAGACAGACTGACTGACTGGCTGACTTTCCGCCTGACTGACTGACTGGCTGACTAACAGACAGACAGACAGACAGACAGACAGACATGCAGACAGACAGACAAAACGACAGACTGGCAGAAAGGTAGACAGACAGGCAGACAGACGGACTGACAGACGGACGGAAACACAGACTGACAGACAGACATCCCCAGGCATCATCTGTCAGACAGACTTGAACGTTCAGTTGCGGCTGCTCTATGAGCATCAGTATACTTGCAGCTACTCTTGTACTTTGGCCTAATCCTTTATTTCTTATTCTCGTGCTCATTATTCACAAGCAGATGCATTCCAGTCTGCAACAGTACGATGCAGGCATTTAAGATCGTACGTCCCTTTTTTTCAGATGAATCCCATTAAGCACGCAACGCATTGTCGCAGTACCTATACGGTCAAAGTTTAGGCCCTAATCCCCTTTTCCAAAGTCCTGGTTCTATTTAATTTAACCGCAATCTTCGAATCCTGTTCGCATCGCTAATCGATCTTAGCTGGCCTTCTGTTTTTGCTCATTTGCAAGACGAGGTATTCTCTTTCGTCATCCCTTTCTCGCTCACTCTCGATCTGGTCCTCAAAGTAGACGAGGAATGTCTGAGTGAAGTGAACCGAGGCGAGGAAGAGAAGTAATCATTCTTCGGAATTGATCAATATCATTCGCACGAGCCGTTTTCGTTGGGATGAGACGCGCGGAGAAGATGAGGAGCTTATGATTGTCGATAGGGGATTAGATCGCTTGTTGCTGTGCGAGAAGGTTATAGGGAAAGGAAGTTTTGTGAAGAAATTGGACCGCAATGCTGCCGAAGTCAAGCAACGGTGAAAGCTTGAGGATAAAATCAGTCGTCGCGTGGAAGCGCTCGTCGGTATGTACACAGTTCTTCTAACTGAACTTTTCCGAGCTTTGGCTATAGCAGGACAGGACTTTAAACTCGCGCTGACCTGTCTTCGCGATTTAGCTCGACCTTGAAAGTTCTAGACTTCGGAATATCTTTGTGCTACGCAAATGATTGCACAAATTTTCTTCGAGGGAAAGAATTTCTCAAAACCTTCGCTCACGTTCCCTCCTTCGTCACAGGCCGGACGGTGTTTGAATAGTGTGAATGCCACGCTTAATTGCGTTGCATTCTTTGCGCATAAAAGGAGGCTGTGTGCTGGCAACAAAACGACCATAAAAGTCGGATTAGATTGTCGTAACTTGATTGATAGTATGGGATTGTTTGAAAAAACGGCGATCATGTGAAGCGAAGCGAACTTCAGCCCGACGGGGGTAATGCGGCAAAGAATTGACGCGCTACCTGCTTTTCGGTCACGCCAGTTGCTAACGCGCTCGTAATTTTTTTCTATGCATTCTGTGTATATATGCATGTATATACGTAAGTGCATGAATATATTATATTGTAGGTTGTATTTAGGTTGGGTATATATGCAACATACTCAATCTTGCACATGAACTTCCTGTTATTTCTATTTCCATCTTGTACATACGTACATACATATACATGTTTTTATTCCTTATTTCTGCACGAGCACCTGTGTTGTAGTGTGTGTGTGTGTGTGTGTGTGTGTGTGTGTGTGTGTGTGGGTGTTTGTATGTGTGTGTGCGTGTGTGAGCGAAAATGTGCAATTTTATATTGAATGTATGTATAAAAGTATCCGGAGGAGGAGGCTGCCTTGTGTAGTCGATTAACTGTTGGTTTTAATAGGGCGTCCCGGAAGAAACATATCCCCTCTTGCTTGCTGAGATTAGATGCCTTTTAGCAAAAACGTTTGGGGCAATTCTCGACCTTCTTGTTTGGCACCAGCTCTTGCATATGCTTGGATGGGAAGGTTTTTCCCCGTTATTGCTTTTTTAAGACAAGCTTTTTCAAGGTTATTACCTTGAGTTTTTGGTCCTTTCTTGAACCATGTTCAGACTAAGTCTTACCATCTTCTCTTAAGTCTTACGAACATTATAAGCTTTATTCTTTGCCTTGAAGATTTACCCATCGAGGTTCCTTATTTCTTCTCTAAGGACAAGCTGTTTCACGCAGTTTTAGGTGTAGTCAGTGATAAATCCTCCTAGCCCAGCTTAGACCGCAATGTGTCTTCCTCTGTGCCATGGGCTGAACGAGTCTATTAAACCTCCGTTTCGGAATTTGATCTGTAGCGAATGATTATTTCTGTTTCCTCTTGCTTTTTTTTCCTGTCTCTCTGTCGCCTGCAGCCAACTTGAAAGTCTGTTACACTATCAAGTGTTGTCGGGTCGAATTTCCTTCCTCCGACGTTCGCTGTAAAGGGTGCGGCTGCAACCATACCCCCGTCAACGTCTTGTAATTGCGCGAAGCTGCGGCTATGCGATGCGGCGGTTGACTGTATTCAATTTCGAAGACAAACGCATAGAAATCGTTTTGAAAGGGAGATAAGCGTCTCAAAGTTCACCCTTTCATTCTCCGGAATTTTTTTCGCTGAGGTGCAGGATTTGAAAACTTTTTTTTTTTTCGATAGCTGGTTTGCTTATTTTTTTTTTTGCGAACATGTTTTCATCCGTACTCTCTTTTCGAGATGTTTTTAGGAATCGCTTGCTGGGGCGATTCAAGATCGCATCAGCTGTCTTCGCCTGTGTAAGCTTGTTGATCAAACTACGCTTTCCCTTTTGGGAGTTAGAGGCTGTGGGTCGTTTTTGTGTTTGCTCTGACCTTTTATCTCTAGGCCGTACAGGTTCGAAAAAAAAAATGTTATTCTTCCGGGCGATCCCCTGTCACGCAGTCAGGATGAAACTTGTAAGAAAAATTCACAGGCTCGATTAGAATGGTTCGTGCGAGCATACCACCGTAGGATAGGCTTGTGCACGAAGATAAAGAATGCTCCCGTCCGCAAACGCTTCACTTGATCTTGTTCTTGTTTTTAATCTTACTCCGACAATTTTACAGCTCGGATCTTTGTATACTCATTATAGGAAGTAGACTATTAACGCTTGACAAATTAGAAGGAATTTGAATACCTTTAGACATGATTGCTGACGAATAGAAAACACGAGCAGACAATGACTGATGACAAAAATGCACAAACAAAAAGCACGCTTACGAAACTGAGAAACTTTCTGGAGGAAGTCCACCACATGGAAGTAGCTAAGCCCGTTCTTGACAAAGCTCTTGAAACATGAATACATAGCTTGCAAGCGTGACTGTCACCTAAGTTAAGTTTGGTAAATGCAGCTATTCCACTTTATTCAGAGGCTACCCTAGCTCCCTTGTCTAAGAATCCTGGTGATCGTGTAACTACGCTTTAGGAACGCAAAATTTGCAATCAAACTTGTGCCTACATTTCATGTTGCTGTAAGCGGTTCAGACAATTGAGAAATTATTTTGTATAACACCGTTAGGATTGTTATATATATATATATATATATATATATATATATATATATATATATATATATATATCGTGTGTTATGGTAGCACACAACCAATAGTGCTCTATGCGTTAAACCAGAGCAGTGATATTAGTGAATGAGAAGCTATAATAAGAGCTAAAGCTAAAATAAGAGTCAAAACTAACGTAGATCTTCACAGGCTGTTTCGTGTTTCTACATTCATCAGAAGATCTAAATGAGAAAGTAATCGTCAGGCCGCATAAATGGTAAATCTTGCAAACTACAAAAATTTCGACACAAGAGTAAAGAATATTTAAAACATTAAAAACGATCACAGAATTATTATGTTTTCCTCTTGAACTTAACTCTATGCCTGCAGCTACTCATAAGCTCAGATCGTTTGTCAAGCAAATACATACATACATACACATATATATAATTATATATATATATATATAATTATATTATTTATTATATATTATATATTATATATATATATATTATGTATTATATTATATTATATTAGATAGTATATATTATATTATTATTATATTATTATATTATATATATTATTATTATATATATATAATGGGTTACATTCTGTTTTGTTATATTGTTATTGTATTTTACAATGCTATGTACTAGTATATTATATTGGAAGCTATGTTAATCGCAATTCGTATCACCATGATCAAGATACATGCTATGTAAAGGAAAGCTAAAAATAAAAAAAGATGTTCATGTTAACCGGAAAGTTGTGTGTCCTTCCAAATCTCGGCACTTGACGGAATAAGATGCTAACAACCTAGTTTGCAGGCCCCGGACAAGTAGCATGTAGCATGAAATGGGATTGTGACATGGAACGAATTTGCCTGCTCGCGCACCAGGTCATCGATCATCGAATTAGTTTGGGGTTTGTGACCGGTCAAGCGCTGACATCTTTAAGGAATTCACTTGAGCTTGTGCCAGAACTTCGTAGCTCCGATTTACATCTGTTGTCCAATGTATGCCTTTGTTATTTGCGGTGGTGAAATTCCCGAAGAAGCTTTAGTGCAAGAAGCAACTTCTGGAGCTAAAGGAACGCTGCTGCCATTGCTTTGACCGCGAAAGCAGTTGCCATTGACAAGACAAGAAAAGACGAGAATCTATTGTTCCCGAAGAACATACGAAGATTACAAATACACGTGGTAAAATAAAACGAAAAAATGACACGGAGGGATCCTCTCGACAACGCTAGCAGGGGTTGAAGAGGCCACTCCCCCCCCCTAAATACTTTTCGATATAAGGAGGCTCGTGTTTTCTTAAATGATATTCGTGTAAGTAATGCTACCAACACTTAATGGGTAGTCGTTATTGAAGGCTAGTATGAAGGATAAAGTTGAACACGCGTTTGATGCTAAAATTATTTGTGTAGATGACTGCATGATTGAGTTGTGTTTTCCCCCATTTTAATTACTTGTGTTTTTCTCATCGGTTTGTAGATTTAGCACGGATGATGGCCGTAAAAGTATCCAAAGCGTTTGCTGTTCATAAAGTTTCGCTTTGCGCGCTGTCTTTTTTTTAATCGTGGACAGTGACAAATCGTTACAGTTACTTTATGCAAATCTGGGTCAAACGCCTTTCCGGCGACTTTCTAAGATAAATGCAATTCCAGCAGGCATCGTTTATTTTGTAAATCAGGCCATCTAATTCATTCCTAGTACTACTCAGGAAAAAGCAAGTAGATTCCGTTTGAAATGATTTTTCTTTACAGCCAGTTCCTTATGTAAGTCGGCAAGTTTGTTAATGATGTTTTGGCCAACAGGGTTTAAGGATCAACGGAAGTAAATAACAGTCAGTATGACTGGTAGGTAGATCTGTCTACTTTCTGCATTTCTTTTGCTTGCAGAGGATCTAAAAGAGAAGAGGGGTTGTAGAGGTAGCGGCAAGTCACCATTTTTCCAGTCAAGCATAAATGTCTATCTAGTCAGTTCTATTGCGTCAACAAGCTTGAAGATTTGCGTGTCTGCAAATAAGTTCGATCTCGGATCGTCAAGTTGCCTATCTTATGGTTAGCTTATGATTCTGAGCGCCCGCTTTTGTATGCGAGACTGATCTATTTGCAAGACCTTACACCAGGCACCTTTTAGTGAATACCCTTCAGAATACCCTCAGAAGTCCGTACATGAAACTATTTCAAGCCACCTCACTAAAGGAAGTGGCTTCGAAATTGTTTAACATACGGACTTCTGAGGGTATTCTGACGAACGTAATATCGCACTTACGATGAAATTGCAGCAACTTTGGACAACTTTTTTGAGAGCGTCGCAAACATGTGACTTCCATGTCAAGGAAGCATCAATTACAACCTTGGAGTATTTAACTTTCTTCAAAAGAACACATTGTGTACGAAGCAATTTTAAGGCGGAAATCAGCTATCCTGCTTTGTGGCCTGAAAAGTATTAGGTCAATCTTCTGAGAATTGAAAAGTCAATTCGCGCAGAGCCAGTGAGAAACAAAATTATTTGGTGCAGACTCGCACTGATGTGAAAGCTGGTGATGATTTAAAGGCGAAATTTGGTTGTTTCGGTGTTCGTGGGATGCCTTGAGGGAAGCGGCAATTTTGGGTTTACGAATTGGATTGGAGTTTAAAGATTGTACTCAAATAGTTGCGAAGGATGCTTTGTTGAGCCATTAACTTTTAGTGTGTTGCATGTAACGCCACAGGAATAGACGATGGGAAGAGTATAGTTTAATTACGCAAATTCCGACACGGTGCGAAGTAGCACTTTCGCACGTTTTTTTGCTTGGTTGCTCCTTGTCATGTATTAAATGCGTGCTTGCTCTAAAAGGAATTTCAAGAGGCGAAGTGTGTTTTTCATGTTGTTCAATGTCCCTTCGACGCTTGGAAGAAGTGGGCACATTCGCATTTTTTGAGTTGCGTGCCACCAGCCTAGACTGATTGGCCTCCCTAGTGGCTGCATATCACCGTAGTGACTGAATATCACCATAGTGACTGCATATCACCATAGAGACTGCATTGCTGAAAATATGCGTTTAATGATTGAGTTCGGCTTTAGACGAATTCGCTTACTAATTTTTCAATCTCCCTTCCGATTCGCCTTGCACAGGTTCATTCTACAATTCTTATTTCTTGGTGTTCCGTTTTTTTGGGGTGCCTATTTCAAGTTTCTTATAGTCGTTGCTGATTATGAACTGATAAGTATGAATGCTGAATGTTGCTGCAATCCTTTAAGTATCGAAATTTTATTAAAATAGACACTTTTTTTAAGCCTCCCAGCTCTCTTCATCTTGTTTCAGGCGGTATTCGAGCTTTGCACCACTGCGCATTATTTTGGTTTTGCAACTAAGAACTCTTTATGTTGTAGAATGGGCAGCGCTTGTTCGAGGTGGAGTGGGAAAACACTTGGGAGAGTGAAGACGTGATTGAAAAACATGCTCCGGAGCTTTTGAGAAGCTTTCTTAGCGACAACGCGCTTTTGCCGTCGCAAATCTCACAAGGCGAAGATGGCAGAGTGACTCTCGAGAGCGCATGCGCCGATGTTAAGCCCGACTGCCAGGCCGCTAAGCTGAGCTCTGCAACTGCCGATGGCAGATCTTTGTTAAAAAAGGTATGACGCCCATGCTTATCGTCCGTGGATGGATTATCAATAAATTACATTGTACTATGCAGTATAGTATACTGTGTATACAGTACTTAACACTATACTGTATTTCTTAATAAACCTTCTAGTATTGTTGTGGGTGGTATTATTTTACTGTTTGTAGTCGCATCTCTCTGAACACGTAGAAGCAGCGTGCTGTCACCAGGTTTGCTTACCTGCTTGGCGTCCTCTGCGAATCGCGGCAGTCCCATATTTATTATGAAGGTGCTCACATTCCGGCTTTTTTCCATGGCGCTGTTGCCGTTCGTACGTTTAAAAAAGCAAAACGGCAGCAGCAGCAATAACAGCAACAATGACAACAACTACAACAACAACAACAACAACAACAACAACAGCAAGAATTTGTTTTACCGAAGAACCAATAGCAACATTTAACAAAATATATTATGAGAAGGAGAGCTCGTTTCTTCACAGTTATGTATTTGTTACGTTAACCTAGACTAATGCAAACCAGTACAATATAAAATGCTAGAACGTTTGGTTTCTTTGAGTGTTTGGGTGATGTCATGATCATGGTATTCCTATTTTTCAGGAGTCGAATTTGAAAACTCTGGACGAGATATTTGCGCGTGCCAGTGACGAATCGGACGCGGAGGGCGATCCTGCTGACCAGCCCAAGTTGGATTTTCTGAAGCCAAAGCCGCGCGCCACTGGTGGTATCAACGACATTGTCTCGAGACTGCAAAAGAGTCGGACTTCAGGTAGAATGCTGGCCAATTGTCTGTATATCAGTTTGTAATAAAGCATTTTTTTTTTCTTCAGAGTTTCCTCAGAAATCCCACGTGGTAACGTAAGGCTTGCGCATTTGTCGTTTGTTCATTTCTGCACATTCTTTCAAATATTTCAGGGAATATAGACGACTCGTCTCTGCCCCATCATATATCTGAGCCTGCAGTGGCTGCAGAAGCAGCCGGAGAAGGCGAGCAGGCAGCAACTCCTGATCAAGCTAAAGGAAAGCATCCTTATGTCGAGAAGCACCTCCCTCACATCCCTGTCACGCTACATACCCCCGACTATGATGGCCACCGAGACTCCAGACAGCAAGGGCGGATGGAGCACCGAGAGTTTTCCCGACGAGATGTCCCCGACGAGTATCGGCATACCCATACGCACATTCCCAGGGATTTTCCGTCGCGTGAATGCGGCTCCAGCGATCGGTCTCGCTCTCCTCGGCCGCAACACACGCGCGATGATTTCTCGCACGGCGAGCAAGCTGTTAGCGAGCGGGGTCATCGAGAACGCTATGGGCTGGACCACACTGTGTATGACCATAAAGTGCACGACGATCTCGCCGATCGATACGGTGCTCGAAGTGATTCATACAACGCGCGCCATGATGCCTATGTCCGACGCGACCATCCCGACTCGTGCGATCGCCGTGAGCGCCTGTATAGGAAAGACCCTTACGCCAGGGATGGCTACCAGCTAATAGATGGTTACAATTCAAGTATGCCAGTTAGTCCTCCTCATGCCATGGAGGCGACTGAGGCACCCTATATGCCTCCACCGCCGATGGGTACAGGGTCGCTGTCGCCAAAGTCTCATTCAGCGCAAATCTCTCCGCCGATCCCTTCTCATAGCGGGCATGGGCGATCGTCTACTTCCAGTCTCAAGTCGCTGAAGTCGAACGTGGAGAACATCGGGAAGTTGTTCCCAGACAATGCCGCGCTTAACATTCAAGGCCGCCTCGATGGCGCTTATTACGAGAACCGTGGCAAAGACGCGAGCTCGCTACTGCCATCGCAATTTCAGCCCGCTGTGATTCTGAAGTGCTCCATATGCTCGGATGTTTTCTACGAGGACGTCAAATTCAAGCAACATATGGACATGCACGAGCAGGTGAGGCTGCAGCTTTGAGCTTCGAGGCATTTTCTCGTGTGAAAAGACTGCTTCGGCTTTCTGGATTGTTATCGCTTTGATCGTTCTCCTGTTGCTGGTGCTTTGTTAATGTGATCATGTTTTCGCGCGAGATGAGGATGGTTGGATTTTGAAAATGTGCTTGACGTTTAGGTGAACCTATTAAAGAGGGAGCCCCCAAAGCTCTTAAAGCCTGGGACGTTTGAGTGCAAGTTTTGTCGCGCCATATTCGACGACAAAGATAAGCTGAAGACTCACTACACGGAGGATCATGAACAGGAGTACGTCAACACGCAGCCCATTGATCAACTGTACCAGTGCTCCCTTTGTGACAAGACGTTCGTCGACTACAACAAGCTGATCCAACACCACCAGGCGCACCAGCAGGGCAGGAGGGAGGTGTTCATCTTGCCTAAGAAGGGAATTTCCGACCCGGCGTCACCACACGTTGTGGCTGGCGTGCATCTGCCAGTCCAGCAGTCGGTCATGCCAGATTCTAGATCGCTATCTCAGTCTGAACTAATGATCCCATCTCCGCCTTTCGCCTCGATTCATTCGGTCGCTTCCTCGTCGCCCGGGTCTTCTCTCGCGCCGTCCTCCATACCTGCTGGACGAACTGCACACGCGTATCGGTCTTTGAATCGGGATCAGGCAGGGCATCCGTTTCTAAGCCGCTCATCACCTCCAATGCCTGGGATTCATGGAAGCAGTGGCTTGACTACCCACGTGCCTTCGGAGAATGTAGGCTCTCTGGCCGCTTCGCCAAACGATGGCTTAAGCGTCGGATCTGATTCTGCATCCATGACAACCCTCGATTTTAAGCCGGTGAATGATGCGCTTTTGAGTAAGAAGATATCTGCTGAAAAATCGCCGGATGCCGAAGCAGGTTCGTCTGCTGCCAAAAGTAAGAAGGCGTATCGATGCAATCTGTGTGACGAGCTTTTCGCATCCCAAGAAGAGCGCGCTAGCCACGCCTTGCTTCATATGAACCGGTCAAACTCTCTAAGCTGTCACATATGCGGCAAGCAGTTCAGGCATCGTACCAACCTGACGACCCACTTGATTGTCCACTCGGGCGTGAAGCCCCACCAGTGTCACATTTGCTCTCGAAGGTTCACCCAGAAAGTGAACCTGCAGAGACACATGCACATTCACGACGGCAGTCGGCCGTTCTCCTGTGGCATGTGCAACAAGAGCTTCACGCAAAAGGCGAACTTGCAGAGGCACATCTTGTCCCACACGGAGCACACGAACGAGGATCTGCTTGCTGCGCTCAACAACATCCCCAACGAGTCCGAAGTAAACAACGCCATTAACGAGAGTTTAAGCGAAGTTGTCCGAGAACCGTCGCCCGTCGTTGAACGTGCCTCGGATGAGCGCGTGACCGACTTTCGGTGTGAAATCTGCGACAAAAATTTTGCTCAGAAAGTGAACCTACAAAAGCACATGATGATTCACTCGGGACAGCGCCCTTTCCAGTGCTACGTGTGTGGAAAAAGTTTCCGTCAAAAAGCGACTCTTCAAAAGCACTACACCATCCACACGCACGGATCTACGAGCTTCAACTGTCAGACGTGTCAGCGACTGTTTGTGTCCAAGACGAACCTGCAGCGGCACATGCTGGTGCACGCGTTGCCAGGCTCCACTCAGTGCTACCTGTGCGATCAGAAGTTTTCCACGAGCGACAATCTCGAGCGCCATTTCAGCGAGCACATAGAGGAAGCCTCGCCGGCTGCGACTTTTTCGCAAAAGTATATAGATCAAGGGAACCCTGGTCAAACCTTCCGCTGTGCTACCTGTGATGTCGTGTTTGAATCCGCGGCAGTCTTCGGCCAGCACCTGCAGTGTCACCGTAAAGGCGTCGACATAGACGCAGCTGTAATGGGAGAGGAGACTGCGAAGTCGTACGACGACAATCAGGACTGGCCTTTGCAGTGCGACGACTGCGGTAAGATATTTACGTCGATTGCAAAGTTAGACGAGCACGTGCTGACCCACCGTCGGGGTGAGAATTCCAAAGCGATGCGTTCCCCGCGAGCCACCGACAGCTCCGCTGGTCAGAGTCAGGATGATGCCAGCACCCGACGCGGTCGGCTTCGCAGCAGCGCTTCGTCGGGGCGTTCGGTAGCAAGCGACGCCATCAAGATGGAGGAGGAAGTCGATATGTCGCCTATTGTTGTCAAAAGTGAAAGCTCAACGCCGACAGCGCGCCCTTCGCGTTGTCCAGTATGCAAGGAGAAATTTCCCTCCAAGCATGATATGCGGATGCATTTTACGGCTGCCCACATGGACAGCCCGAAGCGTTCAGAAGGCGGGAGCATTAAATCTGAGTCACTGTCGGAGGCCCCTGAGGTGGACTCAGTCGCGGGCCTGGCTACTTTGCCGAACGAAAACAGCGCTGTTGTGTCTGAAGACGAAGAGAGGCTAATCAGAGAAAACGAAGAGTTTATCAAGGACAACATATTGGGTGGATGCGAGGAGTACGAGAGCAAAGGACGATACGAGCGCGGCAACTACAGCTGCAAGATATGCAATCGAGTGCTGACGTACAAGTATAGTCTTGAAAAGCACATGCTCCTGCATACGGGCAGCTTTCCGTACAAGTGCTCGCTCTGCTCGAAGCGCTTCAACCATAAGGCGAACCTGGACAAGCACATGGTGGTGCACAGTGGCGTGAAGCCGTACGTCTGCCACATCTGCGGCAGGCCGTTCAGTCAGAAGTCGAACCTGCAGCGCCACCAGCTGACCCATACACAGAATCGCGATTTCATTTGTGATATCTGCGGCAAGCGGTATGTTGTGCTTTTCGGTGTGATTTATTTAAGTTTTTATTATTATTATTATAATTATGTTAATTGTTTTTATGTTTTTTTTTTTACAATTACAAAAGTTTTTCTATTGCTTTTTTTTTTTTTTTTTTTTTTTTGTTTTTGTTTAACGTTTCGTAGCTTTTCTCTTAGTAGGAAATTTGATGGTTTTCTGATTCCGCTTCATATTCATTTCACATTATTGAGCGGTCTGCGTGTGATCGTGTTTGTTTCATTTGGGTATGGGAAGCGCTCATAATCAGGATGCAGTTCTGGAATATGTGCCTGGGAAAAATTTTTAGCCCTCTGTGGATTTCCTCTAAATGTGGGACTGAAACTTTGTTCGTGAGGATCCCAGTTTCAATGAATCCGTGATTTTGCCTTTCAGATTCAATCACATGGCGTCGCTGAAGACGCACTCGCTCATTCACACTGGCGCGAAGCCCTTTTCGTGCTACATTTGCACCAAGCGCTTCAATCAGAAAGGCAACCTGAAGCGTCACATCCAGACCCATAAGACCGGCAAGCGTAACCGTGTGGCCAACCTGGTTCGTGATCACGCCGGCGTCGATGACCAGGCGATCGAAAAGTACCACGAGCAGATGGGGGAAGACCAGATGAGGTTGCTTCTAGACGATTTCGACGTCGCCAAGGTGAACAAGGTTGTCGAAGTATCGGAAAAGCGAGTAAAGAAGAAACGCAAGGCGAAGCGCAGTGATTTCGACTTCTCGGACGAGCCTCTTCCCACAATGATATCGGACGAGTTCGGTAAGATTCAGGACGAGAACACTCGCGAGCTGGAGAGCGGCGAGATCCTGCCAGCCGGCAAAGACCAGCAGGAAGATGGTATTCTCACTGTGTTGCCGTCCGATGTTGACTCAAAGGCTTCACCCGAGCCTAGCGCTTCAGCAAGTGCCGAGCCATATAAATGCGACCTGTGTGGAAAGCTTTTCATTTCGACATCGAGCCTTGATGTTCATCGGCGCAGTGCGCACAGCGAGATTCTGTGCGACGTCTGTGGCAAGCACTTTAGCCAAAAAGCGAATCTGCTGAAGCACAAGCTGATTCATGCCAACAAGAAGCCGTTCTCGTGCCGGGTTTGCGGAAAGGCCTTCCGACAGAAGGCGAACCTGCAGCGCCACGAGCTCATACACGATAAGGAACGCAAAGCGGTCAACTGCGACAAGTGTGGCAAGACGTTCCGGTGCAACTGGAGCTTGAAGCAGCACATGAAAAGCCATTCCCAGAACCGGCCGTTCGGGTGCTCCATATGTGGCAAGACTTTCAAGCAGCGTGCCATTTTGAAGCGCCACTTTTTAGTCCACAGTGGACTGAGAAGCTTCGCCTGCAAGATTTGCGGCAAGGCCTTCAATCACAAGGGAAACTTGCTTCGTCACATGGCTATTCACGACGACGTGCCCGAGCAAGTTTTGGAGAAAGCCCTGGGATTGGGATCTCCCACGGATGCCGATGACGATAAAGGAGAGCTGTCAGAGCAGAGCCTGCTGGGAAGTACCAGTTGCTTCTGAGGACGTTGCCCTTTAAAAATGTCTTCAAAATTTAAATAAATTTCTTTTGTGCTTTTTTTGCGCACTATTTTGCAAGAACAGACTATTTTCCTAATTAACTTAGTATTTGATACGTGTATTAAAACTATATTTATCCCTGTTGGCAGTTTTTGAAACTGAATGTTTGTACCAGAGATTCCTTTAATTTTTTAGATTTTTTTTTTTACTTCAACCTTGTTGTTACATTGCTTGCAACCCGTCATTCCTTTTTCTTTGGACAACAATTTCTCCTGAGTTGGGTTGTTTTTCTTGTTGGATTCGTAGCTTTACAAGTCGTAGAAGAAAGTAGTGGATGCTACGTGTTGAGTGGAAGGTATTCTTTGTTTGCGCATACAAGAAAGTGTTCATTTCTGACCTGTTGCATGCATGTTGGGTTTAGCAGATCTGGGAATATTTCTATCAAGAACTAGGAAATTTCCAAATCGTTTTGACTGTCATAGTTTTCTATGTGACTGCATGATTCAATTTGTATTTAGTAATTCATCCGTAGTTGCGCTGATCTGCGTAGCTGGGTCTTGCTGTTTGACGAAATTTCTTTGCCGTATGACATTCTGCATATTTATTTAAGGCAAAGCTGGTTGGGTGTACTTACTAATGTTGCGTTGAAAGTTGAAAGCTCAATATTTGTGCTTTCTTTGTTTTCCGTGCTCTGCAGCGAGAAATACCGAGCCTCTTCGGATTATGCGCTCTAGTTTAGCGAGGACTTCCCCCTAGTGAATGCCATTTTTAAGGTTGAGGACGGGATACCGGAAGTTTCTCATTTTGTTCGTCGTGTCCGATGTAGTTTGGTCCCGGAACCGTTACTCCCGCGCATATCCCGCGTCTGCATGTAACTTTTTAATGCAGCCTTAAGACTTTCACAAGTTTATGAAACTATCGTTGGATTTGCCAGATTGTTGTTAACGAGAAATTATGCATGTAGCTTCGCTATTTTATCAGAATCAGGAATAATCTCGGATTCTTATTGAAAGTTTTAGTAATGATATCCAAAATGATAATGTTTAAAACCTTTATTGAAGTCCTGTTTAATGCCCTTAGTATTATTCAACTTAAAGACATTAAGCTTAAATAAAGTTACCGTCACTCATAATCAATATGAGGTTGCTTAGAGTCAGAACAAGTTGCTGTTTATTCGGCTTCCCAATTTTGCACAAGATGGCGTACTGGTATTTGAAGTTAGTTATAAGTATTGGTAAAGCTCTTATCAAGCCATTGGCAATAAAAACTAATGGACAAAGATATAACGTGGATATCAGAATTTGGAATGTGTAAAGACGAAATCATATTTACAATCGTATGCAAAGGTCTTTTGAACTAGATTAATGCTCTAAATTTAAACTCTAATTCTCTAACTGTGAGGCAAAGATAAAAGGTTGTAGCAGAATGCTTTAAAAGAAAATTCAAAAATACTTGTAATCTCGAGATATTGAGTAACTTTTATCAAGTTATCAGATCTTCATCTTCAACTTCCTCCAGAGGTTCTATTTTGACCCACGTAGCGTCTAGACAATCTCCCTAATATCACTACCTAGCGACATGATCACGCAATCAAGTATGGCAAAAGAAATCTAGAATGTATGCCGCGTCTCACCCTTCCTGCTGTCAGACATTGCAGAGCGAACACGAGTTGTACGGTTTGGAATCAACATACTAATATTGTCATGGTTCATCGACGTCACGATGCCGTACCTTGTAGTTTGACAGTCACCTACGTTGACTGTCATAAGTGAAAGTGATTCTCGACCTAACTGACTTTGAGTTGTTTGAGTTCATATTCGGTAAATTAATTCTGAATGTAATTGCACCCTTAAAATAGCTGCATACTTTTTGCAAAACGACGGTTCTGGCGCTCCTCTCAAGAATGACTTTCTATCTATCCTAGTCGATGTCTAACTACCACGTCTGACGTCAGCATGACAAGATTTTGGATAAATAATGTATAAATAGAAGAATTTGAAAATGCATCTGAGGTGTAACATTACAAACGGAGAAGAAAGCATAAGAAATAAGGATCTTACTTTACTATAACTTTTTGCAAAGTGGTTGCTAAATTGAAATTTCTAACCAATGAGTTAGCTTCTTTACCATACCAAGATAAATGAATACATAAAAATACCTAGTGCAACCTTACGTGTTTACAAAAACAGATCTGGAAAAACATAAAAGGAATTGCATTGCAACGAAATTGTTTAGAATGACTATTGATTTTATCATAACTACCATTCCAAGACTTAAGCACAATGATACTCATGTGGATCGACCATGGCTGTGGAAAGATCCATATGCAATTTTACACCGAATCTCTTCAGCAGATGCATCACCAGATCGAGAAAAAAAAGGATGGCTTTTGCTGGGCTAAATCATTGTCGGCGATATCATTACTTGTGACTCACTACATTGGAGAAAAAACATGGGCAACAAAGCTTGTGGTTCTCAACGATAAGCTCTTAGCTAAACAGGTTTTCCAAATAATATCCATCTTCAGGTAGCAAGGACAATGGCATGGTTTCTCAGTGAGAAGAGCCGATTTAGCAACCAATGTCACCAATGATAGTAGCAGCTGCAACATCAACAACGACAACAACAACAACAACAGCAACGACATGTAAGCTAAGGCAATATTTAGTTACGCTTTTGTAAAGGCGCTGTATTGATCAATTGTTACGGATGGAACGAGTTTTTTGGATTTTGCTAGGTTTATGATCGATTTGATGCCTTCCCAGGTTTTCTTTACATTGCTTTCATGTTGCAAGAAATAAGTACGGAAAACGTCCACGCTTTCTGCCCTCCGTCCTCGACTTCTGTATCATGCGTGGTGCAGTTCTGTTCCGATCATCATCATGTGCATGCAAAATTACGACTCCGTCTAAAGCGACCTGCTTGAGCGAAGGCGCACCGTGAGATCGACTTAACTATACTGAGAAATCAAGCATCCAAGGCAAGCTTCCAGCTAGCGCTAAGGAGCGGATTCGATGCCCTGACTGAAAGCAGCGTACCGGAATCTAATTTAGATGAGCTAGCAGACATTAACGCTACCTGCAGCAACGCAAGCACTGCGGTGACAACCGTGGATGACGGATGATCGTCTCAAACTTCCTGAGCAACGAAAAAGGCTCAATCTCGCCGACCGTTAAGCTTAAATGAAGTGTCACAAGTTAGTTAAAAAATATTTCGGGTCGACTGGGTGTCTTACTGAGACCGAGTGGCATCAGAACTCGAAGAAGCCGCCGATGATCATGAATATAAAAAGTTATAATCCTCGCTACGTCGATTAAGCGGAAAACATAAGCAAGCCAGTGCGAACATCAAACTCGAAGACGGGTTTTTCGCTCAATCCGACCAACAGCGTGTTGGAGAAACTTCCTCGATTTGCTGCTGAATCACACGCCTCTTGTTTGCGACCCTGCGACGACATCCAACGTTAAAGACCTATCTGAAGTCATCAACATCGAGCCGCCCTCCAGAGAGGAGATCTGTCGGGCAGTGACAGAGCTCAAAAATGGCAAGGCCCCCGGTGTAGACAGTGTATCAGCGGAAGTCTTCAAACCAGGCAGAGATTTTCTAGTCGATCGCCTTCACTCGCTTTTGCACCTTGTTTGGAGGTCGGTAGGGATACCTTCTGCATTGAAGGATACCATCATGGTCCTTGTATTCAAATAGGGCGACGCTGCGGAGTGCAAAAACTACCGAGCGATCACCTTACTGTCGATCGTGGGCAAAGTATTTATGAAGATCTTGCATAACCTTATCGCAGACCCTACAAAATATTGCGGAAGAAGTGGAGCGCTATGGCCTGAAAGTCAACATTGGCAAAACCAAGGTCCTCACCTCGGACGATTGACTCGCCTCAGCCTACCTCTATGGCCTGTGAATCAAGCAAGTGTTGCTATTTCAATACCTTGGAGTCGAATCGTCCCGAACATCGGCTACCAAAGACATCGTTCGTCGCATCTGCCTAGCAACGTCAGCGATCAGGGCACTGACAGGGTGCTTGTGAAGAAAGCTTGCAATAAAGACAAAAATGTGTATATTCCGATCACTGATTATATAGATCTTGCTATATGCAGCTGAAACATGGATGATACTAGCCGCACTCTTTCCTGGGTTACTCAATTATAAAAAATAGTACATCGGTAAAACATCTCCACTATCAGTCGGGATATGCACCAAATCACATATGTAGAATAATATAAAAAGTGCTAGATAACAACAAGAAAACAAAGACAAAAACAACAACAATTTATTTCTCAATAAATGCTTTTACAAAGAAGATAGTCTGCGAGAACAAGTCTTTAGTACAGCTGGTGAAAGTTAGACGAACAGCGTTGCACACATAATCATTTATTGAGGGGAGGTATCTTCATAGCCGCAGCGTATCAGATTGAAGATACCACCCTGTTATGAGCTCCAGTTGAAATTGCAGAGATTACGAGAAGAATTTCCATTGATACCACAAATACTTTGCATGATCAAATTGATGGAATACATGCAGATGCAGGTGGTACTAGCATAGTATACAGAAGAAAGTTTAGGGCTGATTTAGCAGTTAACATCAGAGGGGGTTCAGAGCTGCCATGTGAGACTTACGATTCGCCGTGAAACGGAACCAAACCCCGAACTTGCCACGTATCGTCTGGTTTCCATTAGCAAGGTCGCGTGAGAAACTGAGAAATGAATCATTTCATATACGCTCAAATAAAAGCTTCCCGTTAAAAAATCCCTGCCAAAAATAAAAGGAAACTGAAGCACATACACACAAAAAAATAAAGTCAACCCAAATAGATGCCATTAACGCTACATATTCGTCAAAATAACAACATCCGTGCAAGCAATTCCTAGCCAAAAATGAAAAGAAACAAAGACATAAATATAAAATAAATAAACCCAAATCAATACAATTTACGCTACAATGTATTTAAAATCATATTCGTTAAAATAAAATAAAATCAAGGCACCCTTATAAACAATTACCAGCCAGAAATAAAATAAAATCATCATTTATGCACAGAAATAAAAGGTAGTTAGTCATTGAGGTCATAATCGGTAAATTACGCATACGAGCGCATAAGCAGGCCTGTGATTGCCTTTTTAAAGCTAGATTTTGCACTGTTTGTTTTGATATTTAAGGCACAAAGCTGATTGTGATTAAAAGCACCTTCATATTTGACATTAAAACTTCCATATCTTTCAGTACGTCTTGTAGGCAGCAAGAGCATGGAGAAGGTACTAGATCGGGTAGCAACTGCAAACGAGTGAAAGTTAAAAAATTCATCAAATACATTAGGGAGGTTACAGTTGCACCAATCATGCATAAACATGCTAACGTTTTGTTTATAACGTCCTTAAGTTTCAATATCCAAGTTGTGAAAATAAACGACAAGGGGGCTCACAGAAATCTGAGAGAGTAATTAGTCTGATTGCCTTTTTCTGCAAGATATATACATATATATATATATATATATATATATATATATATATATATATATATATATATATATATAT
>QQSS02032333.1:0-18905 GCA_003687565.2 Craspedacusta sowerbii | reverse complement strand
TATATATATATGTCTCTACGGAAGCTATGGCTTGAAAAGGATTGCGATGTAAGTCTACGAGGTAAGGTGCAACGAAATACTGCGCGAAGGATCTATTCTTCTGAAATTTCTTGTGTGAACCTGAAATTGTGCAATGATGTTATGTTTTACGGGATGTAAGTTCAGTTATTTTTAAACGGAGTGGAATCGCCGGTAGAAAAATGCTCTAGTTAGATCATTGTGGAATGCTATTGCTTTTGTCACAAACAGCTTGAACTTCCTGTCTCCTGCGGCAGTTTTAACACGGGTTGCTCTGGGTCATTGGAATGCTAACAAATGCAGGAAAAAAATCATTTTGAATATCAGTGACGAAAGTTAGCTGTAGTCTCTATCTTCCTCGCCGACTTCAAGAAAACCTCCATTACAGTGGGACCATGTCGCTCCAAATGCCAGAGAAACTAAGCTAAAACTAAACTAAGCTTAGATCCCTTCATCTGCAGAACATTGAACTCTTCGCATGCAACTTCACCTTAGCAAAGTCATTACGAACCAAGATAAAAAGGTTCGCCGATTAAACGTGAGGTGCTGCACTTCCTGACAAAGTAAATATGTATGAATTGTTTGCCGAAAGCTCTCCTACAACACTGACGTCAGGTTTACGCCAATTCACAGCGTGTCATACGACTGCCATAAATAAATAGCCAACCAAAATTTGTTCCTTTGCAAACTATCGTGACACTACGGGAGGCGTAGAAATGAAATACTCGGACAGCGTAACACATAGTGTCAGGGTAACTTGAACCTTGTTTACGCTTCGCCTGTGGTAGGATGACTTCCTTAACTTGGAAACAGTAGTCGGCTCGGCTGTTCTGGCTATGGCGTGTGGGTGTCAGGCGAGATGTTCCCTGGTAAATGCATCGCTCGTAGACGGCGAAATTCCGTCCATCTATAGCGTCGTGGGGTGTGTGACATGTAGGCTGTAACGATGTTTGGCTAGTGGTGCCATAGCCGCTGAATTAACTAGCCCTAAACAAAGCGTTTCTGTCTTCATAACATATTTGCCGCAGTAAACGCCTTCTCCATAACAAAGCCATTCCAGAAGGTGTATTATACGCCCATTAAAGCGACTCACGCTTGGCACTTGTCAGGCAGTTACTTTCCTTGTCGTGCCAATGTGGACAAGTCGAACTTCTAGCAACATGTTGAAGAGAACCCACCACCTTGTACCATGGTAACACACCGATAGATACTCTACATAATGACATGCGCATAATATCAAGTTGCATATAATGAACCAAAAACCCAGCTAAGGTTCTCCTTATGGTACATCCAAGAAGGTCAAGCAAATGGGGTTTACTGCAATAAAGTTGTAAGAGATGTAAGAGACCCTGAAATCGCTCGAGTTTTACATAGGTAATAGGCAGTAATAGGAGCTGGTCTGCTTCTTAGCTGGCGTGGCATTTTGAAAGATTGCAAATACTTTTAATAGTTTGCTTAGAGAGTTCTCCAACATTGTGGTTTCCACGTCAGGTACGAATCTTATTATGCCCAGACTCAGCTCTGTTTTTTTTTTGGCTTGAATAAAATTGTCTGTTTTCTGAGAATTTATGATCAATCGATTCACACAGAGCCATTCAAAGAGATTTTGTTACTCTTCATTAAGCGATTTGCGAATAACTTCAAGTCATGAATTAGAAAATAGGTCATCGATGGCGCCTGCAAACTGGCGAGTGAGAGAGTTGGTCAAGCGACAAAAGAAAGTGTTTATGGAAATTAAAAACATTAGAGGTCCTAACAAGGAGCCCTGCAGGATTCCTTATTACACATTCATTACTGAAGAATAGTCGTCATCGATTGAGACAAATTGTAAATTTTCAGAGCGGAATGATGATAGCCAATCGTTGACGCTGCCTCTATTGCCGTAATGGTCCAGGGGTTTTAAGAGCATGCCAGATTTTAGGCTGTTTGCAAGTCAAGAAATAGGTCACACTTAAGGCTGCCTTAATCAAGACTGTGTCTAATTTGGTCAGCCAGATTGCAAAGAGAATGGTCAGCGTAGTGTTTCTTTAGAAAACCCAGATGTAGGTAATAAATTAAGTAAAGTTTTAAAAGTATGAATAAAAACAATTTCGCATGACCTCAAAAACTTTTATTAGATCGAAAGGCGAGAAAGTCGAACGGCAGGTATAAAAGAATCGTAGAGCCCGGATTTAATGACTGGAAGCTAATTTTAAACAAGATGAAAACATGCTTGCTCAAGCATAAGGTTAATTATAAATGATAAATGCTGTGAGATTATTTTGCTAGCTGATTTCAGCTAGCATGACGGGGTATACTCTTCGTGTCAGTCACTAATGAGGATTGGAGCGCTTTGATGATCGTATATACCTCTGTAGTTGTAGTTTCAGAAGGAAACGGCAGTGACCGTTACCTTTTTCAAGTAAAATGACATGTCGCGTTTAGAATTTGCTATCACCTCATCGATCGATTTTCTACTATAGGTGAAAAATGTTCTTTCAAATTTCTGTGTGTCACTGGAAACATCGGATCCGTTGCATGACAATTAGTTTGGGGGAGCAGAAAAATTTCAGGATTTTCTTTGCGGACGATTTTTCTATAGATTTGATCGCACTTTGCTATTGATGTGAGAGTTTCTCGGGTAATGGATGGCTTTTCTTTTTCTGTAAATCAACTACACTTTTTGAAATTCGATATGTCGGAGCTATTAGGCTAACAATTTATACTAATTCAAACTTTAGAGGCAAGGTCTGACCCTTTTAAAACGGTAATCAGTAAATATTGAGAATTCGAGAAAATGATCAGAAATTTCACAGGTACGATTTCCGCCAAGTGGCTTGTAAGTAAATATATTATTTTTTTGTGTTTCGCGAATGCTGCCATCGCATGTTATTCAACCATTCAACTGCAGTGCCATCGGCTTGATGGAGGACTTCGAGCTCCCCGTCTGGTTTTGTCAGCTGATATTCGTCGACGATGTTTGTCATGGTCTGCCGCAGTCCACGCTGGTACAGGTCCGATTGTGCCATGCTCCAACGATTCAGGCTGACTCGGCAGGGGCCTTGGTCTATCCGAAAACGGTTAAGGAATGACCAATTTGTCGTGGAAGGTCAAACCCACGCTGACGAATGGTTGGATCTGACACCAGGACGTTGTTAACCACAGTAGCTGCTGTCAATTCACCTTTCCAGAGCAGGTTGATGATGTCCCTGGTGTTGCACGACTATGCAGGGTGCCATGATGAAAGCCTGGTCGGTGGTTGGTTTACAACATCATCGTACACAGGCCAGTGGGTGTTCCTGTAAATTTTGGAAAGCCTTCCAGCAGTTGCAGCTACAACGACAGAGTCTCGGAGGGGCGATGTTGGCTAAAACTGGCAGCCAAGGGACTGGAGCAAGATGAAAACATCCCGTTATCAGGCGCATCGCTCTTTTCAGCTGCGAGTCGACTAAGTGAGTATGACTCGATCGAACCTACAACGGACCGCAATATTCTGCTGCCGAGTAGACTAGAGCTAAGACTGATGTTCGGAGACTGCTAGCTTCAGCGGCCTAGCTGGCATCGGTGAGCTTGGATTGCAAATTATTCCATCTTTTAAGTTTCCATGCAGTCTGGGAAACTTTAGTATGAACGTCAGGGCACGATCTGGTGTGACCCCCAGGTAGACCAGATAAAAGTCATGCCTCAGTGGATGACCATTCATCAGGAGCGTAAGTTCTCGAGGTTCACTCGCTTTGTGAAGGTGGAATTCACTCGCAACGGTCTTCGCGACGTTGGGGTTTAGGCACCTCTGCCGACAGCAGTTGGCGAGGTTGGCAAAGTCGGTCGTAAGCGTGCTCTCAAGTTTGCTAAATGAACCTGCTTGCGTTGCAAAAATGTTGTCTGCATAGAAAAACTTATGACATAGAGTTATGAGGAGTTCATTGATGCACAAGTTGAGCAGGATATGTGAAGAACTGAGCCCTGTAATAGACCGTTCTTCTACGTGCGCCAAGAGCTAGACTAGTCTTCCATGTGAACGTGGAACCGGTGGTTTCTGAGCACGAGTTTAACAACTTGGCTGAACCATAGAGGAAGGCACCTGGCAAACTTGTCAAGTAAGTCCATATGTCAAACTGCGTCATAGGCAGCAGTTAGGGCTAGGAAGAAAGCACCAGACTTTACATCTGTCTAACAATAATGTTCAAGGTAGTCAGTACGGTGAATTAGACACAGGTGTTTCGCCATTGACGAAAACCTATCTGATCTTCTCAAAGTAGCGCTTCCACATGGGGGTTGATTCTTTGAAGAATTACAAGCTCGAGCAGCTTGTAGCACACATTGAGTAGCGAGATGGGGCTAAAGTTGGTGGCAATGCGGGAGTACTTTCCAGGCTCTGCAGTGCAATTACCTTTGCAAGCCCCCAAATTTGCGGTATTGGGTGTTCTTGCAGCATGCGAGTGAGCAGCCAGGAGATCGCTATTGGACCCAGATGCGTCAAGAATTACGGATGAACGCTGTGATACCCCGGAACAGTTCCTGTCTTCATGTTACTCAGGGCAACCTGAAACTCCGTGCCAGAGATGGCGTCTGCCACGGCATTGTTCATTCCACTTGACGGAATTTACGCTAGCTGTCGCGTTTCTGCCTCGCGAATGTTTCAGCCAATGGTGATTTTGCTACTTGAACCAGGTACTCCGCAGCTGGATTGAGCGAAAATTGCGGTTAGGTCGAGTAAGGAGGGCATTGCGCAGGACCCAGTTGCTGTAAAAGAGACCAGCTCGACTAGAGTGGGTAAAATGCATCTGCTCCATCGACTCCAGCCATCGGGCTTTCCACACAGCATCTTATGACTCAACGAGGTGATCTGCTATATCCTTGTCCCCCGACATCTCACCATACATGGTGTGTACACAACGTGAACAAGTAAGGGGATCAAGGAGTGGGCTGCCTTGGACAACGCCTTGGTGAATCACGAACAGACGTCATCAACTTCGATGTTACGCGGAGGAATGAGCGGATGGATTTTTCTGTAAGAGACTGGAATTTCTCCCCGCAGAAATTCCATCTGCGTTAGCCAGTGCTATGGATAATGGGGGTGGCTAGGTCGACGTGGATGATAGTTGGCCTGTGTTGGCTTCGAAGAAAGTCACCCATGATGGTGCAGCTTCCTGGTAGAGGCTTGTTATTTATCGATGAGACCCGGCACAGATCTGGCGAAAACTCCCGTTTCCATCCTGCCGATTTGAACGTTCCTCGTTGTTTGGTTGTTTGGGGGCGTCGTTAAGCTACGTCCATTATGTGAGTTTCGAACTGGTCTTGCCTTTTCTCTCATAACCCCAATCTAGGTGATGACTGTTAAAATCGCCAATGTAGATAGTTGGGTGAGCGAGGACAGGAAGCAGAGCGGGGGGTTTCAAGGTTCACTGTTTGGTTTGAGTACATTTGCGACAGAGTAGTCCACCTTGGTAATATCGCAGTGATCTGTGGGCTAATCCGTTGAGACCTCGCTAAGGCTGCTTCTCACATATGTCGCTCTTCCATGCTTGGCATGAAGCCGGTAGCTGAGGAAATCAAAGCCAGTCGGTGCAAAGAGGCTCAACGTGTCGGCGCTAATGTCTGTCTTCTCTAGACACACTACATCGGTGCAGTGCCTGATGGTGAGAGAGCTGATAATGGTAAGCTTCGCTGCGGACAGTGCGTTGACATAGAGTTGAAAGATTCGTCGCAAAACGCCGGTTATAGCTTGGACGTGGTCGGTGTGGTCCGTTCCCCTTGAGGCGACGTGATAAGGATTCATAAGGATTCCGTCAACAGGTGGCATCATTGGTTTCTGCGACTTGCAAGGTCGGATACGTGCAAGGAAGGCGTTGAGAACGCTGATGCCGTGTTCCCCAAATATTATAGATAAGTGTAGCAGACAGATGAGTCACGCGTGACAGCTGAAGAATTTGCGGCTCAAAAGAGCTACCGGTCATAGCGACAAAAAGTCATTTATATTATCGTGCTGATTGCACTTCTGTAGGTCGAAATAAAAATCTCCCGTCAAGTTTGCGAATTTATTTTCTTTTTTTAACGCGTCTCGTAATGTTTCGATTTTTCGAGACCATTTTCGATTTGAACAAAGATGGATCCCCGCCTGAGGACATATGTCCTGTCGCACTTTCACGTCCTTATATACTGACTTATGGATGCAGAAACGCACAATCCACTCTTGTTTGCATATAAAAGGAATAATTGGGAAGAAATTGAGAAGGGCACACCAAAACATCATTCATCGATCAATATTAGTGTGGATACGAATAGAAGTATAACAAAGGAATAATTCGACAGATCAATCCGATGGACTAGGTTCATTGTTCTCCGTTTACCTTGCTTTAGTAACCCCAAACACACGCAAGGGGTGTTTTAAGAGAGCCGGTAACATTGAAAACTCTTCACGATTTTTGGTTGAAGGCAATACATTTGCATGTAAAAATTAAAAGCGCATTTTCTTTGTTTTTTCTTCGTAGTGTAACATAATTTTATGCAGGGAATTCTATGAGTTCTTTATTCACGATCTGCTATGAGGATCGCCATGATCTACTACTAAATTACCCAATTCCGATGCCTTGCTATAGGTGCTAAAAAAGAACAGTCAGCGATGGCATAACGGCCAACGAAGACTGTCATTTATTTCCCGAAGAACTGACCGGCGACCGAGGAAACATCTATAGGCAGACGGTTTCCACTGAAGTCGGCGAGGAGCGCCGCAAGCGAGAAGATGAGATAGCAAAGTGGATCGGGCGATCGGAGAAATCTGCATAATTTCCAACAAGAGATCTTTTAAAAAAATTAAATTAATTTATGGTCTTTGTCTCCAAAAATCTCCATCATCGCCATCAAATCTCCATCTCAAATTTCCATCATGTATCTCAGATTAACATGACGAGAGAAAATCTTCTGTTCAGATGATCAATGACGAACATGGTCGTCACCTTCACTCCGTGTTTGTATCTATATAGCATGTGCATCCACCACTCTCGCACGAATATCGCCCATCCCCATCCAAAGTATCAACGCATAACTCATATAAGATTTCCCTTAATTCAAGCAAACGTCCGCAGAAAGTTGGTAACGAAACGGATCCTGTATGATCTGAAGTCACCGGACCTTTTTACTGTTGATGACTTCTGCTGAGCGTTCCTGTGAGAGTAATGTATAGTTCATACTTCTTACGCGTAGTCGCATGTCCAATTGCGGGGGAGGGGTTAAATGACAGCCTAACTGCCGCGTGGCTCTTGATCTGCCTTATTGCCAACGCGTCCAGCGTAAAAGATAAACGAAATCCATCTCAAGCGTTTCTCTTGGCCTCGCACTCAACGCGTTCGTCAACGTTTGTTAACGTAATGTGCCGGCATTCCACAGGACCTAAAGACCTCGCGGACATGCCGGTAGGAGCTCACAGCTCCGCGCACATTCCATGGGAGAGAGCAAGGAATTAAAGCATACCAGTGGGTTAAGTATTGCGTCATGATTAAAGCGTCTCCGATGTATGAATTGGGCTTATGAGGCCAATATCATTATTCCAAAACTCTACATGCAAAAAAAAAATGATTCTGAACAACGCACCTTGCGAAAATATTCTGCAAGACTCAGCCATGAGACAAATGTTCAACGCCCAAAATCTCAATACGAGTTTTAAACTTATGCATTAAACCCAAATATAAAGTAGAAGTTAATGTGGTAGCTTTTAGGTGGTACGCGGTCGTAACGACGTTACTTGTAATTACGAATCGAACATTGAAAGCTGCTTCTCTTGCAATATATGCAATCAAGTTCAAGTACACTTAAGATTACATAGCAATGTGGCAAGACATTTTGCGTCGGTGAAAAAGGTAATTCACGTAAAACTCACATTAAATGAGAAATGATTGCTGAGAAAATTAAGCACACTCCATTTAAGCCATTTGGCAAAGAACCTCGTGCAAGATTAGCACACCTTAACAATAAAAACGTTATGTCCACTATAAACTAAACCTTCACCAAAATAACAGAAAACAAAATTAAAAAACCTGGCAATAAAATCTCAGCCAGTTAAGTAAGCTACTTCAACCTGCAACTTCAGGGAAACGTCTTCCAGGAAAATCCATTATCACGGACGGGTACTTTCAAATACGCAAACCTGAGCTTCAAGCTTCATAATCCAATTAAACAGATTTAATTAACAACCTTACTTCGCGACTCAACGCAGATCGAAGTTTAAGAGATATTCTACATCCAGGCAGAGTTCCGGGCGAAGCCTTACCAAACATTTCTTTTGATCATTTTTTGAAGTCGACCCGAATTATTTAAACGAGCAAACTTTTGTACGCGACGTGGCTCAGGCCATCTAAGATCGGATCGGGTTTTAATACAACCGACTCTGAGAAGCTAGTTAACACCTGTAATAACCTTGACCACTGCATAAGGATGTGGTTCATTGGGTTAGTGATGCCGATGCAAAAACAAGAAACGCATTGACTGCAAAGATAGCTGACCATAACCATTAAAACCATTAAAGCATGATATTGATCACAGAGTACTAAATTATGATTGCCTCACATAAACCTCATCGATCACAACGATATCAAATATTCCTTCCCAACAGATCAAGACAGGAAATTACCCCCACCGGCACAAAGTCCTCTACCCGAAAGAAAATAAATCACAATGGCTTGGTCTTTATTCATTAAACTGTCGAAAGTAATGACGTGAGGAAAATATAGAAAAACTTACTAATTAAGGTTCAAAGGATGTTACAATAGTAAAGTAAAATAGACAAGATGTTTTTCCAGAATTTCTTACAAAAAATTTAAACCTTCTTTAGTTTCGATTCAATAAACAGCAAAGCATTTTTGTATAGCAAGGTTATGCAGTGTAATGTACGGCAAGACTCAATATAGTCCCACATTTATCACATAACCTTAGAATCAACTAAATAGCAAGCAGATTATGTTTCCTTGCTCCAGCAATATCTGTGCATTTCTACGACACCCAAGCAACCGTGAACTTCTGCAAGACGTCTTCGCAGGATAAAGATGAAGCGAAATGGAGAATTGAAAAAAAAAATTAATTTTGAAATTGTGGTCGAAGTGGGGCCTACGATCGCATGTGCATTCGAAATATAACTCGGATTTCTAGAAACAAGGACCATACAATAACTTGAACAAATCTATATATCTATATCTCGCAATACAAAAAGGTCAGCCAATAAAACGGCAAAAAGAATAATAAATAAATAAAACATATCAGCTATCCTTACGATATAAGGCAACCCAAATGTACGGCTCAAAATCAAAACTATTCTTTTTCAACTAAATTCAATAGGTTACGTAAAACTATCCAATGCATTGCAGACTTTAGGAAAGCTTTACGTTAGCCTTGCCAGTTCCCATGGTTATCTTAAACGCCCCAAGACTTCCATTTAAAATAACACTTCGCGAACCTACTAGGCAACGGAGTAGCACAGATTCGACGCAAGTCGGGACCTCAGAGGACTTCAAGTTGACATTTTGATCAGAAGGTACAAAATTTCCGCAATATTTTGCATAGGTGAATGAGAAGGGAGAAAATTCACACCAAATTAATTCATTTTTATTTGTAAATAAGGAAAAAACACCGAATGACGCATTAACATGTGGCAAAAACAGAAATAAAAATAGCAATAATAGCTATAAGAAACTAACAAAAGAAACAAAATTTATAAAATGTAACATAATTCCGACCGCAAGAGGGGAATAGCCAGCAGTACTGATCTTTTTAAAGTTAGGCTGTTTGTAGGTAGGAACAGTTAAAATAAACTAATATAGGACGTATTTATGCACCAATAAAAGCTTTCACAAAGTCATAAATGCACCAGTTCATACCAGGAGCCATTCTTGGACGCACCCGTTCATTCCTGCACCCATTCATCTCCAGCATCCATTCGTGAATGCAAAAATTCAAACAAGCACTAATTCATCCGGGCACCAATCATACAGGCAACAATTTATGAATGCACCCGTTCAGTAATGATACCATTCACACAAGCATCCAATTATACAATTACGTGATCAACAAGCTTTAAGATTGAAAGCGTTATAAGGAAACGCTTGCTCAGCAATCTGCAAAGTTTCATTACATCAGAAAAGATTTTACTCAAATCAAATGTTGCAAGGTTCAACTTTTGCCATGAAATGACGTTGATGCTTTAATGGTACATTTGCTTGCGTAGCAAGATCATTTGGTTGCGTAGTAACATCATGGCAGCTGACAACTTAGTACAGTAAAACAAAATAGCAGTGTTGTTCAACCAGAACAGTTTTATATAAGTGATACATATCATTCTTCAAATTTAATCAATTTCACTGAAATTTTAGGGCGATCATATAAAAGAACGCCAACTTTAACAAAGCCATACCAAGAGTAGAAACTGTAGTTGATTCCGCAGAGTTGCGTACAACAGTCCACGGACAAACGACACACGCCAGAGACTTTTCCCGATTCTCGGGATGTAACACATACGCTCGCAACTGGATCTGTGGCTCTCGATTTGTACACGTCAACCACTGACTTGCCTTCGTGGCGCTCATCCAAGAACAAAACAATAAAATCTGCAGAGTTAACATTAATTACTCCAGGCATGTCATAAGACACATCTAATTCAACCTTTCTTGTACTTGGCTTAAGAGGCACCGATTCAGCCCAACCATAGCAATAACTCGGGGCTTGCGATAAATACGAGCCGTCCTTTTCAGCCACCAGATGCTCGACCTTTGCAAAGAAATTAGGCACAACGAACGGACTGCCTTTTATGTGAGCACCGCCAACCAAAACCGAAACCGTCATCTCAGTGACATTCTTTATACCAGGATACGATACTTTAAAAACATCTCCACACTCTGTAACGTTTGCAGATAACCGGCCCACGACTTTTTCTTTCACGTCTACTTTAATTGGAATCGTATTAGGTCCGTTTGCCGCATTACCCATTTTAACATTCAGAACAGAGAAATTCTCATCATAACCTGAGAAAGCGTAGACAAGACCTACCCCCTTCGCATCGAACTGACTTCCGTTGTCGCATATACAGGCAAAAGTTTCTATCCTACTAGCTATGTCACTAGAATTTCCGGAAAACGCAAGAAGGTCATCAACAATCGAGCTAACCAAAGTGGCCGTGCAATCCGTCAACTTTGAGATTCTGCTTACATGATGACTATACGCCTGTAAAAAGGAAGGGCCTTTTTTAAATGCATCACAGGTGTGGCCTGATCGACAGCACTGCAAAGGCTGGTCCGCAAACTGTTAAGACCTTTCATTTGCTCATCAGCCACAGCTGACTTTGAACGGAAACTCTCCTCCAACTTTGCGGAGAGCTCTTTCTTCTTCGCGGTAGCTGCCGTAAATATCTAAAATTAAAATTTTGACAATTCATCAGTGAGCACAAGCAATAAAAAAGAACACGAAGCATTAGCGGCGATCCCGGACGCATATTTTGACTTGACAACGCGTATGCGTGGCTTACGATTTTCTGCGCAAGCGATTGGTTGTCGCCCTCAACAGCCCATAATATCGAAAACACTACATTACCTGCCTCATGCAGTTCACCCAATCAAGAGTTGCAGCATCACTCTTGCATTTTCAGTGCTTTTTATGCACAATTGCAGGAAAAATTTCCTTCCTGTTCCAGAGAATCCTTGTTTCGTCAGCTAAGTGAGTGAGATTCTGTATGTTCTGCTGTTAAAATAAATGAGTCTGATTCAAGTGGACTTTACTTAAGTATTGTTAAATGCTCGAAGTGCAGCAGATGGAATGCAGGATGCAGACAGTGTAGCACAGATTCCATTGACAAGGTAGCATCTATATTTACATCCAAATGCCTGGAGGTGCACGCAAGTACTTTGCATAGGTCACTGTTCATGCAAAGACTTGAAATAGTCTGGACAGCTGGATAGCTTACATGGCTTGTATGCGCCAAAGGCTCTAGCATACACCTACAGCACAACAGAAGAGCAAGTATTTGTGGGATTTCCTGACGACCTGATGGAGTTACTGGTGGTGCAAAGCGTTTACATGTGGGTCTGCCTCCAAAGATAGATGAAGGTTAATGTGGAGTAACAAGGCATAGAAATCTAATTTATAACATATTACAAAGTAGTTGTAATGCTAAGTTGCATGGCCACCAGTAATCTTGATAGCAACTTTTAATTTACTTTGGTATAAGGACTTTAATCTGCCATAAAGAAACCCTGGTCGACAGAACTCCATATGACTTAGGGCGACTATAAGAACTTTTGGTCCATTATTTATTGTTTGTTTGCCAATTATTTTTTGCTAGCTGTGCTTACTTTTAAGGCTTGAAATTTCCCTCTAAATCAGGCTAGTCACTTATTGAAAATCAGCGTAAAAAGGTTTTGGTTAATTCTGTATGCACATTTTTTAAAAACATAACCGATACTGTAATTGCAAGAAAGTCTTCAAATTATCTGTGGTTTACCTATCTTACCTTTCTATCTGAGTTAATCAGGAAAAGATGGTTCGAAGAACGATAGTTAGATTACTTTGTAGCTCCTGCATGTTTCTTCAAGGCTATCCAAACCTTACAAAAACATTTGCGATTAGTTTGATGACTTTAAGCAATTTTAGATCTGTATGCGTGTAGATCCACACATAAAACAAGGGTTATAAAGTTCCCTTGATGGCGAGACATTCTACAATACCGTAAAGACATCAACACGTAAACCACTGACAATCGAGCAATGTTAAACTAGCCTACCGTATAGTTTCAAGCAACTTCAGACAGTGACAGTGATCTACGTTGGGCAAACTAAAACCAACCGCATTGCCGACGACATTATTTTCCTTTAGTTATGCATGTTTTCTTTTCTCCAAGTTAGATGCAAAAATAAATGAAAACCAGCTTCTGGCAACCTCCAAGGCTGGCGTTTGTTTGCCATCATCGGGCACCGTAAAATCAGTACTGCAGCGAAATAATCGCGATTGGCAGGATTCGCAACGAGGCCATCCAATCAGCGCCGTATCTTTCGCTAAGCCACGCATACGCGTTGTTAAGTCAAAATATGCATCCCGGACTTTCCCTCCATTCCAAGATGCAATGCAAAAGCTGAGGGTGCCAACAGCATCGTCAAAACTTGTGAAAAAGATATCGAACGGGCATTTACATCCCACTAGGTCATAATTTTATTAGGAATCTCCCGCAAAGGGAAACTGTCCAATATTCGAGATTGAGGGAATCTCAACCATGGCCACATAATGCGTTACTATTGACCTCCATAACAATACGGAGTTCTAGTGAAGCCCAGTCAAGATATAAACTGATAGCACACGCGCGCACACACACACACACACACACACACACACAAACACACACATATATATACATACATACATATATACACACACGCACACACACATTAACAATACAAAATGGATCAGCCAGGTGGCCGCTGGCTCAAAACGGTAAACCCAGATACTTATCGAACGTCCGGTGCATGCAGCTATTGGTAATGGTCGTGAAAAGAAACGGACTCGCAACACAGCCCTGCCTTTTTAAATGGAATTCCTCAGATATTAACCCCCTTGTCCGGACAACCGATGTACTGGTGGTATACGGCTTGTAGGAGTTCAAAGATTTCGTGGCACCCGTCCGCATCCAACACATTCCGAACCTGGCTTAAATCTAATCCATCAAAAGCCTTGAAATCCACCAAGATAGTGACCAGAGGAAGGCCAGATAACATCTTGTCTTCAATACGTTGACGAAGCGCAAAATTGAGTCTTATGAACCCTCTGCTTACTTCAAAAGCAGCTTGATTTTCCCGTTTTAAATGACGCCTCTGGGATTGCAAACGGTTTTGAAAAATCCTCGTGACTATTTTACTGACAAGGGAAAGCAGGGCGATTTGGTTGTTTTTACTGATGTCTTGTCAATTTTTTTATTGAGGGTAATTTTAGAGCCTTTTTCCATTGCAACAGAATATTTTGGACACTGTGACTGATTCACACAAGTGCTTGACTCATGCAATGACTGCCCAGCCAGCCAACTTCAGAGCTTCGGCAGGTTTGCCAGAAGCACCGACAGTTTTTGCAGACTGCAATTCATTCACGGTTTCCCTAAGGCTCATTTCTTCCTCGCTAGTTTGCTCAGCGCCTGAAACTACTCGCGTGGCTGCTACCAACTCTGGACGATTGGGTCGGTGGGATCATTAGTAACCGATTACAAGTTGCTATACATGAGCTTTCCAAACTTGCAGCTCCTTTTCAGGATAGTTTACGTAAAATCCATCCTCAAGCTTATACCGGTAACGCTCTTCGCGTGTTTTGTCACTAAGCTTTGCCATTCGTCCCAAAGGCGGCTTCGAGATCATCCTCGGGGTAGTTATCCCCTTCCGACTTTGCCACGTTTTCCGAGTACTGTCGAGCATCCTGCTTTCAGCTGACTTTACCATCTTGTAATAAACTGCGTACGATCAACGTTCGTAAACTTATCCGCACGCCTTTTGGATACCAGATCTAGTGTTTCCGATGAAATCAAGGGCTTTCGCTTCCTTCGAGCTTTTGAGCAGACTGATTGCCATGCTTCTCTCAAAGCTATTTCTAGCTGTAAAATTAATGCATCGGGTGACAGGTTCGAAGGCTCACGAAGTGCACTGAAGCGGCTACTTACTTGACGCTGGAATTCCTCCTGCAAAGATGCTCAGTTAAGAATAAGCAAGTCATAAAGAATCGAGCCAGAAGTATTTTTCACCCCAAGGAGTCTTGAATGGAACCTGCTTAACAGAAGGTGATGGTCACCGGAGCAGTGTGCCGACCGGAAAAATTCTGGTGTCAACAAATGCCAGAGGTGAAACGTTTTGATATCAGAACGAAGTCAATGTAGACAACCCTTGCCCTTCAGGCAGCGCCAGCTCAGCATGCGTTTCAACCGGTGACGAAAGAAGGCGCTCGTGATCCTCAGGTGTTTCTTGCACGCGAAGATGCGAAGCCAAACGCCGTTATCATTTACCGTTCCACTGCTATATTTCCACAGAGCTGTCTCTCTGCTTCTACTTGATCCTAAATGCGCGTTCATGTCCCCCAAAACGAGTGTAACTTCTCGTTTTGGTATGCGATCACAGAAAACCAGCAGATTATCGTGAAATGCATCTTCGTTGTCGTCTGAAGAAACTCCTGAGGGGCATAGGCAAAGACGATATAATCTTGACTGGTGCCACTAACTTTCAGGTGACAAATCCAATCATGGATGGGGGTGAAACTTTCCACCGTTGCTCTAATCCATTTTCTGACGAAGAAACCGAGACCGACTTCATGTTTTTCGCCTCCTGAATAAAGAAAAGTGAACGACTCATCCTTCTCAGGAATGAATACATCATTCTGCTCGTGGCCTTCTATTCCCAGTTCAGTTATTGCCAGGACGTCAATATTCAGGCGCGGCATTTCAGTCACGATGAGTTCCCTTGCCTCCGGTGTAATGACGCTTCTAACATTTCACCTCGCGATTCTCACGGACGGCCAGGCTTAATGCGCTTTGGTTCCACTTCCGCTCTTCCTGCCTTGGATCTGCCGGCAATCAATTTATCCCCAAGCAGAAGAAATAAGCAGCACGCCTAGGACTCAGTAGCTATGTCTTAAAAGTTAAGCCAATTTACATTAGGATTTAGCTGGATTTTCAAAGGCCGACACTGACGGCCCCTCCTCCTTTACACGGGCTTGGGACCAGCAGTTGCTACATAATCAACTGGCGGAGTTATGTACCTACCTACCTACCTACCTACCTACCTACCTACCTACCTACCTACCTACCTACCTACCTACCTTCCTACCTTATGGACTGACACGTCGCGACGACGTAGCTCATCATGAGCGATGCGTTTTCCCGTGGACGACGAGGCCTATTCTCGATCCACACATCCGGCTGCAAACATTACACCTAAACTCCACAGGTGATGCGGGTGGGAGATGAAGCTTGAGTCGATGCCGTTTCTCTAATTCCAGGATGCAAAATGCAGCCTTCGTAGGCTATTCGTATGTGGCGGAAAGGAAGCGCGGTGCGGATGGTCATTTCCGACTATCGGGGCCTTGAACTTTGCCGAAAGGATATCTTTGTAAGTATTTGTGTTTTTCACTGTGGTGATTGTGCAAATGGATTAGTCTACGGAAAGCTGCGCAAGAGAAAGGTTGCAAGACAAGGGTAAGGAGTTATCTTCTTGTGTGAACCTTGGCTGGGGTCTTGGACGTCCCTTGTAGGCGGGCTTGGGGCTGAGACAATCTGAGTGTTGTTGGGTAGATGGGAGGGGAGTTTCTTACGGGAAGCTCCACTGAGTACGCAGACTCAGAATTATGAGTGCTATTGCCGGTCTTTCTAATACTAAGGAAAAATACGCAGTTGCTATGGAGTTAGTTGTCGATAGGTTCGGACAAAAGCAGGTTGTCAAATCGCCCCATGTGGACGCTTTAATGGAGATTCCAATGGTGTGAGATATTGATGACGCTAGAGGTCTTCGCCAGGTTATGACAGAGTCGAGTCAAACTTAAGGAGCCTGAAATCTTTTGGTGTGGGATCGGAGAGTTACGGGTGTTTGCTGGTGCCTGTAATTTTAAGCCGTTTGCCGGAAGAGATGCGTCTGATAATAAGTCGGCAGATTAATTCCAGAGGTGGCGTTTGGGAACTTGACCGTCTTCTTGAAGTTTTCAAGAACGAAACAGAAGCTAGAGAAAGGACTAGGTTGATTTCGGCTGGTCGTACAAAGCACGTCCGTAGAAGAGCTCCCATAAATGCAAGTGCTGCCGCATGGTTAGTCCCACTGACGCGTTTTGTGTATTTTGCAAAGGTAAACACGCCCCAATGGCATGCAAAATTTTAACCAAACCATCTGCAAGGAGAGCTCATCTTAGAAAATCGGGCAGATGTTTTGTTTGCTTAAGGTCTGGCCATGCTCCAAGTACTGCAGGAGTGAAAAGCTTTCTTGCACTTGCGGTGGTACTCATCACAAGAGCTTATGTGAAGTTCACTCTGTTAAGGAAATTTCTAAAAAGATTCACGATAGCCATATCAGAGGTGATAGCTCAAAACCCCAGCAAGTTAACTCGTTGTTTGTTGATGGTGAAACCTCTGCCCTGTTGCAAACGGCCAAGGCTAGGGTCTCTGATGCCGAAACCATTGTCAACAGTAGAATAGTCTGGCTAATTTCAGACACCAGCAGCCAAAGATCTTAAATATCAGAAGGCCTAAGTAAGAGTTTGGGACTTAAAGCAGTAGGGTCAGTAGGTAATACCTAAAAATAAATACGCTAGGGAGCGAGGACGCACATCCTAAACGCTGCAAATTAGTTCAGGTCAGGGTGCAGGGTTTGCGCAGTAAGGAAAAGGTAGTCGTCACTGCTTGTGTTGTGCCGAATATTTGTCCTATGCCAGGACGTCATAGCATTGAATTGGTCCGGAGTCAGTATCCACACTTTGATCTTGACTTTGCCGATGATAATATAGATGATCAACTTCACCTTCCGGACAGGATTGAGTTGCTACTGGGTCGGGATTTTTATCTGGCGTTTGCTTTTGACGAACAAATAAGAGGTGGCAATAATGGTCCAGCTGCGATCGCGTCAAAATTAGCCTAGCTCCTGTCGGGATCAGTTAAGGGAAACGTGCCTTTAGGGGAGGATAGGGTGAGTTGCGCTATGTTTATAAGAAGTGAAGGTATGAGGATAAAGTCAATAGCTTAATGGGCGAAGAAGTGAGTCGCCCATGGAGTTTGGAATCACGCGGCGCACCTAATGATTATAATGACAATTTGTTCGATAAATTCAAGGAAACGGTTCGATTCAATTGCAGGAGGTATGAAGTGTCACTGCCTGGGCGAAAGGACCATGACTTACTAGGTGATAATTTCGAGCGTAGTAAGAAACGATTGCAAATTCTAATTAGTAGGTTAAGAAAGCAAACCGAGCTACTAGAGCAGTACAATGAAGTTATAGTAAATCAGTTGAAGGAGGGTATCCTTGAAGTGGTACCAGATTATGCGCCCGAAGTAGGTGGTTCTTGTTATATTACCTTATTATATCTCATCAAGCTGTTGTGCGAACAGATAAGGTGTCTACTAAGTTGCGAGTTGTGTTTGAAGCTAGTTCCTATGCAAAATGCAACCTTTGTAGGGTATTCACATATTTCTTAAGTTAGCTACTGCCGAATTGGCAACCACTTGGCCACGTCAAGCCAATAGGTGAAAATAGAACAGGCTTTGTTAGGAGATACTTTTGTCTCCTCCTGTTCATTCGGAGAGAGCAGTGCTGTCCCTGAATAGGGCTGCTCTGTTGCACGGGTAGGATACGAATGCTGAAGCTGTTCCAAGGCAGCAGCAAACGACCATCACAACCGTCCCGCCTACGTTCAGGTTAGTGGCTAGATGCTTCTAGTGGTATCCTCCAGCTGCACCCGTCACCACCCGCCCATTGCCGCAGGACTTCGCATCGCGTCATGATATACCATCACTTCGGATTGGATTAAAGTGAGAAAGGCTTGTGGACTGGCAAGCACAGGTGCAAAAACAGATGTAAACGGTGCGTCTAGACAGATAAGTCCAAAGAGGTTTAGCGAACTGTCTGCCACGCACTGCCACTAAAGGCAACGAGCTCCGTCCGCCAGGGTCAATCGGTTAGAGCGCCCGTGGTAAGCTTTTGCCCCTTCCGTGATTAGAGTTACCCATACGCTACGAGGAGGCTCACAGGTGGACTTAAGAGTAGAGCCTGCAAAGCAGGAGGGCTTTTTCAGCATGATATAGAGGCATCTCGGACCAGCGTCATGCCCTCACTGAGACCTATTGCTCCCTTGTATCACATACATACATACATACATACATACATACATACATACATACATACATACATACATACATACATACATACATACAT
>QQSS02032222.1:0-18909 GCA_003687565.2 Craspedacusta sowerbii | reverse complement strand
TACTACTACTACTACTACAACAACAACAACTACTACTACTACTACTACTACTACTACTACTACTACTACTACTACTATTACCACTACTACTTGCGATATCACCTAGACAATTCGGTTGCTCGCCACTTTGCTGATGGCACGAACATCCTTCTAATCATTCGTCGCTAAAAGTTATTCGGAAGTCTTTAACTAAGGACCTAGGAAACCTTTCCCACTGACTTCGCGGAACGACGACCGGGGCCTGTATAAGCCTCCTAGTAAACCTGCTGACTTCCTAAGAAGGAAAGAAATTTTGTCGAACATGGTTAGCTACTTTGGGAGTATTAATCCGCGCATCCTTGAGCTGAAAACCCCACATTGCATAATTTTGCAAGAAGTTAAGTAAAGCTACTGCAACTTTATCGAAGATTATTCACTTCGTGCCTAAAAAAACTCTTGCAATCTTATATCTGTGCCTTTTGTAAGGGAAGCCTCTCATATGGATGCATCATCGTTTTTCAAACATAAGATCTTACATTCAACATTCTTACATTCAAGATCTTACAATCATTGTTTTTTTTTCTTCACAAGATTAAGAATTGTGCCTCGAACCCTAAAAATCGCAACTTTAATCCTAATTTTAAATACAGACGCGGAAACATTTGCCAAACGTGGCCTTCAGACCTCAACAACAAAAATTAAATTTAATTTATAATTCAGGTGGTCGAAGTGAAGCGCTTCGATACGCAAATCTTCGAGGATCATCAGGTAACCAGCGCGCGGCTCCGTAAAGCAAGCCTACGTAGAGGAGACGAAGGCCTGGCTAACTCGAGCAAACAACTCACTTGAGATCAGCCTAATACATCGTCTTACCAAGAAACCCAGTATGACAACAAAAGCTGCGACTTAAACATGACCGAAAACAAAACTGTTCCTCTTCATAACTCATGTCCATCGGCTTCACCATTATTTCGCCCATAGGGCTGTCATCTTTGGCAACACTGATGGCTTTGATAAGTAATTTCAAGCTGAAGTGAAGCCGGCAAAATCAAGTTGGCCCTGGCCATTTCACATACAGTGGTCCGCTGCTAAACATCTGCGATGATTGACAGGGACCCTAGGGACATAAAATCTGCAAAGGACAAAGCGTCATTGTCACTCAGTTAATCATACGTATTTTGTAACAGGAGATGGCTTGCCGCTATCGCGCAGGCGTGTCGGTGACCCCGTACTTCGTCTTCAAACGGTCGATCTCGTCTTGCTTCTTGTCTTTGTCCATCTTCTGGAACATCTGAGAAGAGAAGTGGGCAAACGGCATGAGCGAGACATACAACCACCGTCACAAAATACGCGTACCCCATCGTCGTCGCCATCGTCCCGAGTTGACGACGACGATATATCTTCTGTGCAAGTATTCGCAAGAAACTTATTGGCATACAAGACGAAGTCTATATTTAATACGATTTATTTTCTCAAGGCATCTTCACTACTTGCGTATTACCTTGTCTATATAACCTAAGTTATACAATCTCCTAACCACAATCAGCAATAACATGATGGGTATTTGCCGAAAGCCGTCAATTGAAACATGCATGTTGCAACTGCGCTTAGGCACGCCGACGTGGAAACGAAAGTTGACTTTGACTTTGCAGACCTGAAGATCTCTCACTACCAGCACCGCTTAAATCTACGAATGAATGCGCACACTTAGCAACGATCAGTTGTAGGATTGAGCAAATCGCTGACCCGGCGTCCGCGAACCAAAGTGAAACAATGTATACATCGGCTGCAAACATAAGTGCCAACAAGCACAATTAAATTTTATTTCGTAATAACAAGCAAGCTGCATTCCAGAGTACTCGCTTATAAACGAAGGCTCCCGTAAGGAAGCCAGCGGTTCCTGATGGGCCATATTAGGTCGATGGGATAGCCAAACAGGCAACGGCACATACTAGACAAAAGAGCTGCACTAGGATACGAACCTTGTGAGCCTGGTAGTAGAGCACGATCAGGTACCGGTTGCACACGTTGAAGCCCGAGAGGTGGTCGCACGCGTTCTTAGCATCGAAGATGTCCTCATACACCACATAGGCAGTACCTCTCGTTTCGGGAGTAATACCCCTAAACATCGAGGAAAAGTCCCCGCAGAGTAAACCACGAACGAAAAGCATCCAAACAGTGAGTCACCTAATAAACTAAGTCACTAAATCGTGACATAGAAGACGGGAAATAGACCAACTTACAGTCAAACAGTGAGTCACCTAACAAACAAAGTCACTAAATCGTGACATACAAGACGGGAAATAGACCAACTTACAGTCAAACAGTGAGTCACCTGACAAACAAAGTCACTAAATCGTGATATACAAGACGGGAAATAGACCAACTTACAGGCGCACTTGACGAATGGCTCCGTATTTGCCAAATATATCGTACAGTTCTTCGGATGTGATTTTGTAAGGCAGATTTCTACACATATTTAAATAAAAGGAAATTTCAAAAACCACCAGTTGCAAGTGAAACACTAAGCAAAGATGCCACCCTTAAACAAACCTAAAAGCGCTACAGCTTCAGTTCACCCACAGTTGCAAGTGCAGACGACTACTCTCAACTGTTTCATTAGAGGCATTCCGGTTGCTTAGGATATCACACAACCTACGGCACGTGGCATGATCCAAGCAGTTCAGAATACTTGAGAAAATACAAGAACGATGTCCAATGCCAAGCACGTACCTCACATACAAGATTCTATTAACTTCTGGAGGAAGCCGAACCTAGAAAATAAAACCGCAACGATTTTGAAAACTTTAGAGAAACTCTAGAGAAATAGTCGTTTTTTTTTTTTCATACCCTCGTACAATTTAAACACATAGGCTAACCCCTGAGCAAAAAAAAAAACAACAAAGAAATATAATAAAATATAAATGAAAAAAAAAAACGCATACACTCAAAAAATTTCTTATCAGTTTGATAGAAAACTCACCCAGAACGACGAACACAAAAACAAAAACCAAACTTGCATAACAATGAGCAGGTAGTGCTTGAGTACGGCGCACTTGATTCTGACATCCCTACGCTACACAGTACACACTATGTCACCCCATAAGATAAATTCGAGTCAAACATAACTTGGACATAAAAAAAAAGGCTCTTCCTTCATAAAAATATGACAACAATAGACTAAGTCTGTGTGGCTGCCTTCGCTCAATGCTGTTAAGCCCTTCACCAGACAATAAACTGCTCAGGAAAAAAAAAAAAGAAAAAAGAAAAAAAAAAAAAAAAAAACAAGAGCACAACGATTCTGATATAGGGTCTCCTGACCGGAATACACTAGACTCCATCAATGATGATAGTTCAAACGTGACGGTCAACCCCCTCGTAACTTCTGATGGCGCGGGAACTCTCTAGATGGCCATCATATAAGCGCTCTTGATATTTTCGTCAAGCAGCGAGAAATTCTCCCTCCATCTTGAGCATCGCGGGACGAACATTTTGCAAATGAGGTTTTTTCCGTTCTAGCTACGTATAGCCTTGCTAGAAAACGGGTGACTCATTGGCATGTTAAAGATGCGCGTCAACTTCTTCATTTCACTACGTACGGCACACTGTTAGGGTTTGACTGACTGGACTTAGAAGATACAGCGCGCATTTTGCAGGCCATTGCTCGCGGACAGAAACAACTTCATTTATCCGGGTTTGGGACCCGCAGCCGTCAGATTAGCAACCTGGCGAAGCTACATCAGAAGGAGCACACTCCAGAAGCATATCGGGAAGACTTCAAATATCGAACGCCGTGCCCTTTAGCTTGAAAAACGGGTTGTTATTCCGACACTTTTTTGTAAACGACACTTTTTTGGGCTCGTTCCACCTAGTTCCATCTAGTCATTCACGGAGTTCTCATTGCCAAAATTTCTGAATGAATGGTTGAACGTTTTTAGGCTCATCCCGTTGACTTGTTGACCAAAGGAGCATTCCGTATTAAGTTAAGCTCTTCTGCTACAGACAGATGCAGTCTCTTTCCTCTCAAGTTTCACTAATGATCGTATAAGTAGGGTACTGCCCGAGTCATCATTGATTGAAAAATAAAAAAAACTATCAGAGAAGACTACCCAAAAGGCTTAGAATCTCGGTCAAGTTCGAAGACTCTTCAACTTGGATGCAGATCATAAGTCTCCAGATAGTTTAATAATGAAGAAAAGATCAACATTTAAATGCCGCGTCTGACTTCTAAAATGCGAATTTCAGTTTACCAAGAGGGCCAGAAATGCTTAAAATTAAAGTTTGCTTCTTTCACGTGGTGACGCAATTGTTAAGCTGGCAGAAGTCAGATTCTGCTTCTCTAGTCTCCAATCAATGATAGTTCCAGATTTATGAACCAAAAAGTCAAAAACAGGGAAAAAACTTTGGTGAAGGCCAACATAACCGCATCCTTAGTCACCAAAAAGATCGCGCCGGGGAAGGCAAACATGGCACTGGATACGAAAGTACTGGAGTCAGATGTTGCACTACTAGCACCTCAGCTCCATCAGAATGCACTATTAGTTCTATCTCTAATCGGTACATTTGCTAGCCCTGCAGCGAAATTTGGGATGCATCCCAACTCAAGAAGAGATTTTGAAGAGCTTTTAATCCAAACGGTGCATTCACTTCCGGCTGAACAATCACATAGACATTGACATCAAACGCAATTTTAGATAAAGCTACTTGGCTCAAACGCAGCTCAGAAACATTTGAAAGCATATTAAATAGACTAAACATTAATACTGAAATCATTTGTAAAAACTGCTATCCATAAAAACGAATAGCATTATAGCTACAGGTCATTGCCCTGGGTCTTGCTCCAAGCTGCTGAAAATGCTTGGCCAACAGAAGCTCAGCACCAACGTTTGTCTATTTAACATACTTTTCAGCAAAATGTGACAAATATTGTTACTATGTAAACAAGGCGCCCAACATGAAAGTACTAATAAGGGACTTGTCTATAGTTTGATGATTCTACGGACATTAATTGTGGCACATCCATAAGTAGTTGGAGGAGCGTCTCTTGTACTGCAATTATTACTAGCAAGCTGAAAAGACTGAATGCTATAAACGTTTTATGGTCTGAAAGAAATTTGCTCTGATCAAATCCCAGTCGTACCAGTGCCAGACCATACCTCAGTTCCTACTAACCAGGCATTGGCTTCACTGATTTTATCTGACAAGGAGCAGCAAATCCTTTTCAACAAGGATACCAAATACATACCCAACATTCTTAGTACAGGCAAGATGCCAGACAAATGACGAAAACAATTGGAAGCAAAATTGTTGAAGTAATGTAGAGACATAGGTATACATATTCTATATGTAGAACCAACAGTTTAATTCACCAACATAGATTATGTCCATGAATATCATATATTATATCATGAATATTAACTTGAAGCTAATGAAGCTAATGAATTTTATAAGCCTCCATTAAAACGCAATACCAGATAACTTACTAGCACTCACAAAAACAACACTAAAGAAGCAAAAAAATTCAGGAATGGTGCTAATGCAACATTCTACACAAAAATTGATTGCCTTCCTCGCGAAACCTTTCCACCAGCATTATATTATGCACACAAACATTTCCATGCTGTAAGTCTACAGTATGCACACAACAAAAGGTGATAAAGTATTCGACGAGAGACAGATTATTGACATTTTACTTAGCATGAGGTCCTTCCTAACCTGGTCAAACCAGTTAGGATAAACATGCAGTTATTATTATGGGCTTATATATGGATAACGAGTGCTTGAAAGCCTGTCATCATCATGGATTTTTAAAATTGCACCCTTGTAGGTCCATCCCAGCTCTTACACAGTAGTAGGAGCCTGTTTTACCACCTTTGAAAATGTCTTTTGGATAAGACATAGCAATAGGGGGATCATGGTGGGATTAAAAATCTAGAAAAGCTGCTTAGGCCAACCATCAACAACCCATAATTGCCTTGCCCAATTGGGAAGGCCATAGCTTCTTCTTGCTCTTCTTCATAGCTTCATTGATATGGGCCCAACTTAGGGACAGAACAAAACAAAAGGCTCTCATCAAAGTTGGCATCTTTGTGATTGTGATTTCTTTCACATTGAAAAGGGGACAATTAGGTAGAATAACGTTTAATGTGCAATAGCCTCTTTTGATCTATTGTGTGCAGCATGTTGATCGACCCATATGGACTTTGGGCTATTGGCAGTTAGAGAATGTTTTCAAGCCAAGCTCAATTTATTCGAAGAAAAACAATCAAAATACTGACTTCGATCATACAAATCTCTGTTAAGTTGCAATTCTCAAGATGAACCTCAACATTCTTCTGCATTGTATATTCTATAATACTTTCATATACAATGGCAAGTAACCTACTGTACAATTAGAGTGGAAAATGTTATACTATTCAGTTTCTAGTCAAATTTACATTTAATATGTGACAAATTTTAAAACTTTATAGGACAAATATTAAAATATAAATACTTAAGGGCTTCTAACTAGTCACTTACCTTTTTGTTACTGTTTCCGAATTTCAACCCTTCGACACAAAACTCTTTCAAAACAAAGTATTAACTAAACAAATGCAGTCAAACAACATTCCCTTATTTCCATATATGGCTTGTATAAAGGTAAATTTTTTTCGCACAGGTTTTCTGATGGAAACCAGTTTCAAATTGTTAGAGCACACTGAGTTATATTACGAAATTTAACGGCAACGCAGTTTAAAATTCCAATTAGCAGTCTACTTTTGCTAGATTATAGACTGTGGATTTCTAATAGCTTATTTTTCTCAGGTACCTTACCAAATTTGGTTGGCTAAGTAGTCCGGGTCGTCAGCGTTAATTTTTCTCAAGCCCGGTGGAACTTAATAATGCGAGTTGCACACAAGTTTAGTTCAAATATTCATATTTCTTGTGCTTTCAGGGACGAAAGAGAACGTTTTTCATTTATACGAAAGACACATGGAAAGAGCCTAACGAAAAAAACAACACATACGTTTTGACGTCTTTGCATCGCCATCTTGAGGAAGAAATGGTGCAAGGTGGTTACCACGTGTAACATCGACATAAGATATCGCGTGCGCTCGGAATTATTTTCAGCATGTTGTCACTGAGCAGAAACACAACTTGATAACATAATAAGTGTCTGTAGTCTGTTGTTCCGAAGGCGAAAATTTTTAGGCTCGTTAAGGTTTCGCAGTCTCTGTGCAGCAGATTACTGTCAGTGCTGTCAAAGAGTGTGGTATTATTGATTAAAAATGGCTATCGTTGTTTATTTTCAGCTAACATGGTTTTAAACCGTGGTTTGCACCAGATACGACGATGGATCCTTTATAAATTTCATTCTGGGTTTGCATAGTCAGTCTTGTTTGGCCGAAATATGTTTTTTTTTTTAGAAATATTCATTACCTAGCACATATTAAGTGCTTTTTGTCTTATGTATAGGGATGCACTAAGTCTTAGGACTTTTCGAATTTTTTGCATATAATTTACTTCATAGATTCTTGTCACAAATGGCCAATCAATCTGGAACTGTTGCTCTTCCTATCATTGCAAGTAAGTTCAAACTCTTGGTATTTATGTTTGGATGGTTCAAAAATTTAATCAACTTTTTTTAAATGTTAACTTTGCTCTTAGGCATTTGGCAAAGCATGTTTTTCAGAAGGTTCTTATCATAGAAGGCCAGTGTTTCCTTAAAGGAAAAAGTGCATCTCAGGAATCCCAAATTTTCTTAATAGTTTAAAAATATTTCTTAAGTAGTTTTCCTACAACAGCATCCAAACAACAGCAATAATAACACATCAGGTAACACTTTGGTTACATCTGTCATTGGATACAAATGTAGAATGGTATTGCTACGAGAACTTTAATAAGGCAAATCATTAAACCATTTCTACTATGCCTAAACTCTTGAGTCCGATATAGGAAGTTCCAAGTCTGCATTCTGTCAGAAAATGCAGCACTACACATGCAGTTACTGTATATACCGTTCTTGCAGTTCGGCTAGTTGCTCACCTTGATAATGAGTAAGAATGTAGTTAATTTTTGATATTTATGATGCATTTGTTATTTCATTTTTCTCACTTTTTGTGCTGTCTTCCACAAGGATATCGCCATTTAGATGGAAATATTATATAATTTTAGCCAATTGTTATAACACAAAGATTGATTCTAAGTTTTATGCATAAACTTCATGCGTGACTTAAGGGTATGGCCAAGAAAGACCACTAGATTTCACTGCCCTGTTACTTCAGGATAACTGATAGACTACATGGTCAACAATAATAGCTGTTGTTATTGCTGTTGTTGTACAATAAATGTCTGCTGGAGGCTGTACTTGGAGACATTGTTCCCTGAAACACCTCTCAGCATAGTGCCTGTCATACAAAATGTTCTTTCCTCTGAGCTGCAAGTGATGGTATATAGCAGGGGCTCCAAACTTCTAAGCTTGCTGGATGTATTAACGGACATCAAGGGCCTGATAAGAACTTGAGGTCAAATAAATTAGAATCAAAACAGACATGCAGCACTGAGTGAGGTGAAAGACTGTCTGATTACCACCACTAAAACCACACAGGTAATTTCAAATAAAGTATTTTCAATGTATTTAATTTGAAAGTGAGAAGTGAGACTTTTAACAAATCATAACTTTTTGATTTTTCTTTTTGTTGATAAAATGCATCAGCTGTGAAAATAAAAGTCTGTTCTGCCCAGATCATATATTTTCATATATCACACAGTTGCTGTACATTTCAGCTTATGATTTGGTTTGTCTAGTCAGAAGTTTTCTGCTAAAAAATAGTTGCTTTTAGCTATACCTTTGCATGTAAACAGTAACGGGCACAGTTGTGTCAATTTCCGCTCAGTGACATAAACACTCACTTGTGTTTTTAGCGAGGGGATCATTGTCACTAGATTTGATACAAGGCTTGGCTGGATTCACAAAATTAGAGAATCTTATGAGGTTAGTGTGCTATTCATGCTGTCTAGATTTGATACTGCATGGTTGTTAGAAATATATAGGTGCAGAGATATTTTGAACCATTTTGAGATTTTCCTGTTAACTTATTTTCGCCTTCTTAGGTGATCACCTGAAGAGCACTAACATGTGCATCTGATTCGTAAGCTTCTGTTTAGTGATTTATATATATATATATATATATATATATATATATATATATATAGAGAGAGAGACAGAGAGAGAGAGAGAGAGAGATTGGAGACCAATAATAAGTATTTGTATTGTTGTCCATTTCGTCCTTGTAGCCTGCTTGGAAAGGATTTCTCATGTAACATTCTTTGTAGCTTGACTTTGTTTTATTTAGTGAAACGTCACAGTGCAGGGTTCTTGCATTTAGTGGAAATGGAAGTTTGTTTGGTTATTGCAATGGGACAAGGTATGTAACTGTCTCTGAAGATAAGGATTTCTGCAATGTTTTCTTATGATTAAGTGCTAGTTAATTAGGTTGGTTTACCAACCTGCCATACCAAGTTGGTTATGGTTGTTATGTGATTAAATCCTTGCATTGAATTTTTCAAAGCTGCTACGTTAATTTCTACATTAACTGTTTTGGAGTCTTTGTACTTGACACAAATGTTTGTGGTTGATGGATATTCAGGAGAGACCACCCTGCTGCAATCCTCCCCATTACAAAGTGGCTTGATATTGTCCAGGGCAACATGTCAGCTTTAATTATCAAATATTAGGTATAAATTATCTGTGGTGATTTCCTTTCGAGCTAGCCCCCGGTAGAATAAGTTCTTTATAGCAGTTGATTTGTTACATGCGAGCGGAATACTGAGAAATCTGACACCTATTAAGTGAACTCATAAAAATATCTCTAAATTGGCCTAACCAGCAGTACGCAAATGACACATTAACTCCATTCAAGTTTGTGTGACCATGAGCACGAAACTCCAAGCATGAATGTCACAACAGCTGGGGCATTTTTAAATTAATTGATGTGTTTATATGAACTGATAGTTGGCTGTTTTAGAAGCCTGGGTTGGATTCTCATCCGAGTCACTGATGATTTGAATTCATTGAAACTCGAAGACGAATCTTTGCTAGAAAGTGCTTGTTTATGCTACTTCTATTGTTATTTTGGAATTGCTTTGTTCGTATTGCCATTTTAATGTTTTACTGTAAGGTATTTTGTGTGCTTTTTAGGTTGAAAGTCATTGATGTTTCGAATGGGGACTGCTTATTTGACCTTCCCAAACAGAAGACGCTTGAAATTGTGTTTTCTCCCAAAAACACATTTCTGGCTTCATGGCAGCAGTTCTTCACTACTCCTAACAACCCAGTGGGAGAGAACAATTATGAAATTTTTAATATTCGCTCGGGAGAGCTTGTGAAGAGTGTTATTCATAAAAGAAACTCTGGCTGGTATGTTGATCTTTTTTTGTGTTATGGTAATATGGTTTTCTGGCACATGCTATCGTTTTTTTCCCTGATCGTTAAAACATAAATTGAAAAATGTTGCATTAAATGCAAAAGGTCCTTCTTGCACCGTGTTTGAGGTCTTCTTGAACTGCTGCAAGGTATTATTGGATCTCGGTTGGCGGGGCTTGGGGTTGGTCACAAGCGCTTTTGGTGACGTGACTTCTGTCCGCTAGCTAAGATGCCTAGCCACCATAACACTTTCCGTTTGCTCTGCTTTTAACAGCTTGTAGCATCGCCTTCTTTCCTATTGCTAGTTTCCATTTCACGCCGCCATCTTCGCGGCTTAGCTTATGGCGTTGTTTGACCTGCAGAATTCCGTCTTTTATGTCCCACTGGACCGCTCCCAAAAAGGCCTAACAAGGGGAATAAACATGAGCCTATCATGAGGTGCGCCTGCAGATCGTTGTAGGAATTGTAGGCCGTGGAAGCGCGTTCCCGATGCTTCGGTGACTAGAGGTCCAGTTGGCAAGGTAGTTTCTACCCGGAGTTGGGATGTGTGCAGTCAGAACATGGGCCTTACGGTTACATTTTCTGATGGGTGATGGGTAAAATCATGTGTTCGTCACTGCTACTTCGTTAAAGACGTACAACAGATGTTTTCGTTTGTGGCAGAGCATTATGCTATCGCAAAAATGCTTATCGGTGATAGCGTATTCACCACGCCTGTCGTCATCGTCGTTTCTTTTCTCCAGGCCACTGTGATCTAGGTAAGATTTTTGGTTATCTCTGACAGTTCTGACATATGCTAGTAAGGACGACTGAGTCGTCTGTAAAGCTGGCAACAGTTGCAGCTGACAGCTGATCAAGAACTCATCATCTCACCGCCATTAACATTTTTTATTTTTGATTTTATGAAAGAACTTTCGTGCACTAGACAAAATGAGCTACGTGAGCTCTTCGATAATCTTTAGAATTTAGTCCGAAATAAAAGAACTTATCATTGTGTACCCGCAAGTCAATGAAGAAAAGGCAATAGCAGATAAGCATTTGAAGGAGCTTCTCTTCCGAAGGTGCTGGTCACTTTCAATGCTAGTAAATTTGTTGTAGCTACTTTCTTGCGAAAATAACATTGTTTGTGGAAGACTATTTAAGTACTGTTAAGCACTGCATTGATGCTTCCATGAGATGTATTGCGTGTGCGTTCTCGATAAAATTCACTCTTGACTTACATGTGGATGTTTTCCCTCATTTATTTGACCCTTTTGTTGGCGCAGATGGCAACGCTGGCCACTGTAGTTCTGCAATGGTGCCACACGATTGCAGCATTCGTTTATTAAAGTGGAGCTTTACACTAAAAGTTGTATGCGCTGATGGCAGCGCTGGCCGCTGTAGTTCTGCAATTCTGCCACACGAGTGCAGCATTTGTTTATTAAAATCGAGTTTTACGCTAAAGGTTGTTTGCAAAATGACGTGTCTCGTTAATGTTGACATTGTAGTGCACGACTAAAGTGTGCACCCAACGTGTCGTTTTTCCCAAGAAGTTGAAGCGAAAGTAATTGTTCGATCGTTTTTCAATACCGACTTCATTGCATTTTTAGGGCACCAGTGTGGTCTGATGATGAAGAACTCTGTGCTAGACTCGTCACGAATGAAGTTCAATTTTATGCTAGAGCTGACTATAGTAAGTGACATGCTTTGTGTTGCTGCGAGCTCTTTTTTTTTTTTTTACTACTTACTGCTGACCGAGTTAGCTTAAGTAAGACTATGACTCGAATGCACTGAAAATTCTTTGGAATTTCATCTTAGATGCTGCTGCAACGAAGTTGTATATACAAGGTGTGGAAGGTTTTACTTTGTCGCCTGGAGGCCCTCCCTATGTAATTGCTGCTCATGTTCAAGGCAAGAAGGTAAGGTCATATTGCTAATTTCTTGCTTAAAATGGTTGCTCTTACTCTCTTTACTCTCCCTTGTGTAGCCAGGTACTTAGTCGTACAGATTTCCTATGTGTTGCTGATTTTAATGGTGGGTTTTCGATGGTGGTTCGTGTGTGCAGTCACGCTCTCCTTACGATAATAACGCACTCTGCTGTAATTTGCCCTCTTGAGCTTGTACGAGAGTTCGTATTATTTGCTGTAGAGCTGGTAGTAGCTGGTATTTCTGGGTCTTCAGTTACTGGAATGCGTTTGATGCAATCGCTCTACTTTTGTAGTCGTTTGGTGTTCCTCCTGGTTTAAAAAATAAGTTCGTTCTGCTTGCAGGGTGCCCCGTCTTTCGTTAGACTCTTCCAGTACCCGCATCTTAGTGAAAGTGAAGCTCTAGCGAATAAGAGCTTCTTCAAGGCGGACAAAGTAGACATGTTCTGGAATAGGAAAGGCAAGTAAGGACCGTTCCATTTGGGATTGCATCATTCAACTCTCGGAGAGTTGTTTGATTATATGCGAATCCGTTATGTACTACTCCACCAACGGAATTTGTGACATGCTTCCCTATATTGCACACTTTTTGAAGCTTAAAGTTGATCACTTTTCGTGTTAAACCTAATTGGTACTGCTGCTATCATGTCTGATTGTATTATTTTAATTGTAAGCTGTTTATGGCCACCATTATTATATTCCAACCTTTTACTGAATTATTATTTTGTCAGCTTTTCTTGGAACAAATATGTCATTAAAAATTTTAAAATAAATGATTGATAAGGCATAAGTGATAAGGCATCTCTTTTCTGCCACTCTGCTTATGCCCTTTGAACTAATTCTGATGGCGCCAGAGGCCACAGATAGGTTACGACCATTGATTGGCTATGGTTCAAGTCTTAACTGCACTCCATGTGAATGGGGTTACAAGCAAAAAGATAATCACTATTAGAGGCGAGTGTGGAGTTCAAGATAGAAAGCCCTCCCTAATCCTAGAGGAAGCGATGCCTGCTTAACCTGAGAAAATCTAATCAGATCGTAGTACTTTGTAGTATAGTCTTTTGCTATGAGAACTTCTAATGCCTACTTTCGAGGGAGCTAAGCATGCCAGCCAGTTGCTCTTAGATTCGCTGGACAGTTGAGTGAATATTAAAATGAATAATAAAATGAATATTGGGCACGTTCTTTTGGCGATTTTGGACATTAATGGACGAAAATTATTTACATTATGAAATCATATAAGCTAGTATTCAATTCGTTTGTTTGTAATGCTCAGAATGAGATGGAAAAGCAAATTGCCTGTCATAAAAATATTTTATTTAACACAGATGGGCTATGGTGAGGTCATTTCAGTGCGAGCTTTACTGTTGCGTTTGCAAATCATCCAAAACTTTGACCTTGAGGTATGCTCACGTGCGTTACGGGCACAGACTCACTAACGTTCCCGAACTATAAATTCAACATATCTGTGTAATGAATCGGTAGGACCTTAGACTTTCACGATATTTCTTTGCAGTATGTGACCATTATGAAATATGCCAACCCTTCCTTGTTTTATAATATTTGCAAAGTGGGTCGCTGTTATCCGTTTTCTCCTATTATATAGGGACAGCTTTACTGGCAATGACCAGTGTTGAGGTTGATACTACTGGTTCATCATATTATGGAGAGCAGTCCTTGCACTTTATTAGCACTAATGGGGAAAGTAGTTTGGTCCCTTTTGGTAAGTTAAGGCAGCGTCGAGTTAATAGTTGGTGAAATCTGTATGTGTTCATTTGTTTTCAGTGCGTTTTTCTGCATGTCATTATGCCTTTCTGCCTTGCCCTCTGTCTGTCTGTCTGTCTTTTTGTCTGTCTGTCTGTCTGTCTGTCTGTCTGTCTGTCTGTCTGTCTGTCTTCCTCATTGTTCGCCTTTTATTCTGTGTTTTGTCTGTGCTATATTATTCTGATCAAGAAAGCTTTTGATTTAATTTTGGCATCTGGTTAGGATGTTTAATCGTCAGCCTGTATATGATGTTTTGTACACTTTGCCCGTATTTGAAGCTTGCTAAGCTGCCTTCTTCAGTCAAAATTTATTCGACGCAACACCAGTCATGGCTTTTTTCCCTGTACAATTCAAGCGGTGCTTTTAAGCCCTGCTTGTATTTTCATTCTTTCAATTGCGAAAGTTTTGGTTGCATGCTATGCATTATTGATTTGTTGTGTATTTATTTGCAGACAAAAAAGGGCCGATCTATTCTGTTGACTGGAGTCCTTCATCCACGCAGTTTTGTGTGGTCTTTGGATGTATCCTTTTCTAAAACTTGCCATTATTTCTGAGGTCTTATGGCCAATAGTTTTTTTTTGCTTAATTAAAGAAATTTATTTGTTTGCAAGTTGTGTTATTTCTGAAGGAATTGTGAGATATTGCCAGTTGTTGCAAATTCGAGCAAGTTTTAACCCTCTTCCGAAAACTATGGCTATGGCTGCCTACTAAAGCTCTTGAGTAGCTAATTGAAAAGTTCGTAGCGACAAGCTCAATTTTTGATCTGCTAATATACATAATTGCGTAAAATTATATGCTTATGCTTATGTTTCAATGTCGTTCTTCGTTTTGGTGTAGATAACTTAAGGTATGCTTTTTTTACACTAGCAGTTGTAAGGAAGCAGTTATAAAGGTTATTGACTCTCCTTGCGTTTCCTGTGTATTTTGCTGTTATTAGACCTTGACTAACCTTCAGATATGCCTGCAAAAGCTACGCTGTTTAACCTGAAGTGCGAGCCTGTGTTTGATTTCGGCACTGGTCCAAGGAATGTTTGCCATTTTAATCCGCATGGCAACAATATCTTCTCAAATAATATGTTGTAGCTGCTTGTGTGCTGCGTTGGTCTTGTTTTATCATATGCTGGTGTTACTCTTTGGTAGCTCCGCACTTAGGTTACTTGTGTTTGCTGGTGTTGGGCGTGGCCTTACTTTTACTTTGGCAGTCGATCTTATGTTCTAACTTCGCTAGTTACGAGCTAAATTAGAATAATTGCAGCGCTGGGGGTTTGTGAGGATTCAGCTTTATAACTTTCTTGTTAGTTTGTTGTTTATTTTAGTAAAAAGCGAGTTTTTAAGCGAGCATTTGTTTTTGTCCTTTCGTATCTCGTTTCGATTGTTATTTAAAAGTAATGGGAACATTTCCTTAATACCAATGCTTTACTTCTGTGCCTTGCTGGTTTTGGAAATCTGCGAGGTGTGATGGTTAGTTCAGTCCTGCACTTGGTTCGGTTTTGGGTTTTTGCTCAAGGCTTCCTTTGATTGTACTCATGCTTATCTGCTGCAGGTCGAAGAGATTTTATTTTCTAATGCCGTCATATCAAAACATTGTTTGCAAGCTGTTGAACTTTAGGATAAGCATCAATTGGAGCCGTAATGTAATGCCTAAGTCGCCTGCAAGACTCGATGTGTTCTGCATAAGCTTATTTTGTAAACTTAGAAAGTTCTTTTTTCTCGAGATCTGACAACAGCTTTAACTAGGCCCATGTTGCCTTTGCAAATAAAGCACGTTGATGTAATGCTTAAGTGACTAAATCGGTGTACTGTTCTTATGGAATCTGCTATAACGGCACGGCACGTTAGTAGTATGAGAAGAAGGTCTACGTTTTTGGGGCATGGATGTAGACATCTGAAATTCTGGCTTCTATAACGATTAAAGCACAGTCTTGTGACTTCTTTTGGCACATCTTTTGCAAGCTGCATTTCATGACATTAAGCTTCTGCCTGTGTCCTTAGATAACAGAGAGTTTGATTAAAAAAAAAAAGATCTTTTTGTGGATCTTGATTAGAATCGGGAAATGTAGGGAAGTGAGGTAGAAGAACGCTACGTCTAACGAACTGGCTTAAATCGGTCGCAGGTGCGGAGTTCTGGGTCTATTTCGGGTCGGATAGTCAAGCAATTTAGTGCTGGAAGCTTTAAGAGCAAGGCTTTGATAAGAGAGTTATGCATCTTGCATATTAATAACATGCTGTCAGTCCAGTTCATATGACGTGATGACCTCTGGCGTTTTATGGGAGGCTCTCTGTTAGCAGATACCGATTTCGCATAAATGAACTTGCCCCCGCATGTAAAATCTCGGGCGACTATGGCAAATGATTCCGCGCTCGTAAGTATGAATATCGATTTTGACGAAAAGTGTTTTTTACAGATTAGGTCTTTGGCTTTTGGTTTGCGTTTGATATTAAAATTTCACGACATTGTTGTCATGGACGTTTCTGTAGGAGATGTGGAATGTGAGTGGCAAAAAGTTGCTGAACAAGTTTCAGGTGAGTTCTCCAAATGCTTATGAGCCCCGGGTGAGTCTTATACGAATATTTGCTTGAAGAAAAAAAAAATAAAATAATACAACAATATTCTGTGAAATCAAGATCCAATGACCTAGCTTGTCGCTTCTTTATTATTATTATTGTTTTTCATAAGGAATGTCATATCAAATTTTTTTTTCTAGTTTTACATGTGTTCATCATTTATGTGCACAACTGCTGCACCGTTTCATCTCAATGACCTTATCGCCTACTAGAGGCATGTGTTTGCAAATGTTGTCCAAACAGAAGCACTGAAAGTCGCTTTCAAGGAGTTGAGTCTTCATGCTGCGCTGGCTGATAGCATAAAATTCTGTTTGTACAGGCTCCTGATACCACACATTTTGAATGGTGTCCCGACGGTACGCATATCCTGACAGCTACCCTTGCCCCGCGACTGCGGATTGGAAATGGGTAGGCAGAGACTGGTTAACGCTTTAATGTGGCTGATAATTTTCGAGATAAAGCGCCTTCCCGTATCTTTACTAATTTATTCTTCAGTGATGGCGTTCATTTGATGATCGTAATTGCTTAATTGTGAATATTAGGTTAGGTAAAAATGCATACTTGTGAAAATAATTAAGGTTCATCAAGTGGCTTTGTGGATCTACCTGTCTGACGGTGGTTTATATAATGAAAAGTTCAATAATGTTACAACAACTGCTCTGCATCTGCAGCCATTGTTACGCCTTAATCTTTTCGCATGGGAGATTCTTGAAACTGGTCCTATGTTGACATGAGTGCAAAGCGCTCCGCGGGATGTTGCAAGCTAGAAATGACGCTTCGCCCGTTTCTACCGGAACGGTTGTTGTTTTTTATTTTTATAGTAGTATAGTACCGTGCTAAAAGTTTTAGTCAGACTAAATCGTAGAGTAGGACAAGCTACCTTCTTTTCTTTGTTTGCTGATTCCCTGCGGTATTCCCTATGGCAATACTTAGCAAGAGATCTACAAGGATTCAGTCGTCATTAGAAAGGTGCTACTTAAAGATGTCAAGCTCTTCTTCAGATTGAATTCGAAGTTGCATACGTCATGTCTCGGCTTTTGTTTTTGTGGGCTTGGTTTGCATGTTTTGGTCTAGCTGGTAAATGCTCTGATCTAAATAAACTGTTGCTGCATGATCGGCCAAGTAAGTGTGAGAAGTTTCTCCTGTTACTTGATTCCCTTATGGAAGTTGAGTACTGCCCTTTCAGCTTGCTGTTTAGTTTTCCCCTCCGCTTGTTTGGTTCGTTGGTTTTGGGGAAACAGGAGTATCCCCTTATGCACAGTCTATCAATCGCCAGTGACAGCAAATGAAGCCGGTCGTCGGAGTTATTCGGTGAGCCTCTCTGTAGGCTGCAGAGCTCGTTCTGTGCGTACACAAGGAGGCTCGAACGACTGGTGGATGCTCGCACGATCTGAAATAATCACGCTCATCGCACTGCGCCTTGTGACGCCCGTACTGAAGACCGTCCCCGCGGACAACGATGTCGTGCAGTTGCTGTTCCGGTCTTCGTAAGAGATTCGCCAAAAAGGGCAGCCACACGCGCACACACGCACACACGCACACACACACACACACACACAAACACACACACACACACAATGCGTAAATCACTCTGCTTACCTACCGACCGACATGGACATGGAGGCTCCTTGTTGGGGGGTTGTGTGTCGAGCGTAAGCGCGAGGCATGACATGCTTGGCTTGCTTACTGTTGGGTGTACCCTTTCTCTCAGTTTTGCGTTTTTCGAATTCTTATTTACTTGCTGATGACCACTTGTAAGCTTACCTACCTTTTCATGTAACAAAACTATGTCTCCGTATTAACGTGTAGCCCGCATTGCGTTTAGGCCATGCCTTGCCCAGTTTTTATCGTTATTTTATGTTTGGATGATCCTTCCCAATCTTAATGTCCAAGCATGGGCAGGCTCGTCTTCGATGGATCGTAAATACTTGGTATTCGGATTAGGAGTTAACTTTCGTTGTTGTGTTCAATGCTTTGTTATTTAATCCGTCCAGACTTTGATGGCTCGCCCGCTGCAAGTATCTGAGCCAGCGTTGAAGCATGTTGTCCCTATCTCTGCCCTTCTTATAAATGCGTTGCTTGCCATGATACAAGGATGCTTCAGCTCTTGTCAGCCTCGTAATTTTAGCCTGATTGTTACGAGGCCTTCCCTGCAGGTTCAAGATTTGGCACTTTAATGGCCAGGAACTTCAGAAGTTTGATTGTCCTGCAAATTCGGAGCTATGGCAGGTATGTCAGTGCGAGAAATTAATACGTGTGTGTTTGTATATATATATATATATATATATATAT